>OY755210.1:16282524-16495717 GCA_963576765.1 Draba incana
TGCCAATAGAAGCTGCATCAAAGGCATATAGGTTTGATATTTCCTCACCCTCACCAATCATCAACCCCTTGATAGAATCATGTATCAAACATGATTCACTATCAAAGACTACTCGGTAGCCAAGATCCTTAGTTAGATGCCTAACACTCATGAGATTCAACCTAAAATATGGGATGTAGAGAACATTATTCAACACTAAACTATCATGTAGCTGAACCTGACCTACTCCAACAACTTTCACTCCCACAGATAAACTAACAAACAACTTCTTATCATGACATACATGGTGTGTGGCTCCACTATCTATGATCCAAGATTCTAAACATAACACATTTCTGGTTAATATCCCCACAAAACAGAGAGTAGAAGATGAAAAAGATATACCAGGTAAAGCAGTTATAGTGCCACCAAATGTTCAAGGAAGACAAGATTGATCACCAGAAGTATTGAATTGATTGTTGAAATCAGAGATAACTCTTTGAATCTTGTCTTTGGTTAATGCATTCAACATTCATGCAACATTTGACTCATTATCACTAAGAGAAAGATTAGCAATCACTGGCTTCACAGCCTGTGTGCTTTTCAGAGTTATAAATCATGTTAGATTAAAACTTGTTCTTGTGCTTGAATCCAGGAGGATAGCCATGTACTTTATAACATTTATCCACTGTGTCCTGAATACACACAATGAGAGCAAAGAAGTTGATTCTCACATTGGGGATAAGAAGATTAGGCAGCATTAATAGAAGAATGCATCCCATCATAAGCAGCTACATGAAAAGCAGTAGCATTTGTATACTCCTTTGGCTGTAATCTTGATCCAGAAGATTATATACTATACAATCTTAATGATTATTTGACTACGAGTATTAGTATATGAGTCATTTATCCATGCCAAGAACTTGATAATCTTGGTATGTTCAACTTTAGTATCAGTAGCTATATTGATGACAAGTTTTCACACAATCTTCTCCAATAAGATCGTCCCATAACGTCTTTAATTTTGTGTAATATGTTGATAAATCCAGGGAACCTTGTTGGAGACACCATATTTGTTGTGTAAGTTGATGAGATCTTGGGAGATCAATAATCCTAAACCGATTCAGCAAATCTTTCCAAATTTCTGATGCATCATTGAATCAAAAAATGCTTCCATAGATTTGCTTAGTTACAGAACTGAGAATCCAAGATTTAACCATACTATTGCAACATAACTAAATGAATAAATGTGATAATAAGGATGCGATTCAGGTGGCCTTGGAAGAGAACCATCAACAAAATCTATCTTATTCTTCGCATCTAACGCAATCGTAATGGCTAAGTTCTATGTGTTGAGGTTAGATCCATCAAGGATTTCATAGATAATCGATGTACCTGGAATGTCACCACTCGTTAAGAAATACGGCGAGTATTGTATTCCATCAAAATCAAATCCGATTGAAGAAGAAGATCGATTAGGTTGTTGGAAAACATGAAAAGATGGAATCGAAATCGCAGAAGAAACCGAATTTGTTTCCCACCAGAAATAGGCAGTACCAGAAGAGGTTGTTCAGTCACCAGAATAGGTTGAACTGGAGAATTCATCGCCATTATAGTTGGATTTGCAGCTCTTGTAGCTGAAGCAGCACCACGACCCAGGCGACGAGAAGATCGACGAGTAGTCAGCATCGGAACAAGATTTAGGTGGAATAGCCCAAATTGGAGGTCATAATCGACGGAATAACCGATTCACCGGAGAAATTGATTGATCGGAAGAGAAAATCCGAGCAATCTAGGTCAAAAAACGAAAGCAAAAAGAAGATCGGAAGCGAAATTGAAAAATCGATTGAGCTTGAGCTCAATGTCTTTGATACCATGTTAGTTGAATCAACAAATATAGAGAAAATGGAAAAGAATATGTTATCTAACTTAATGAAATATTGTTACAATTAATTCTCTTATATCAGAGATAAGAGACTGGTATACAAACATTACCCAGACTTAATTACCCGGTTTATACTAAACCATATTACATAATACTAGTATAAAACTTTGTAAATACACATTTGTCATTCTTAGAGAAGAACTAGCTAGTGACAACTTGTGAAAACAGATAGTAGCCATAAGAGAATGGTCAATCACAAAAGAAGATGAGATGAGAATGAGAGTTGAAAAGCTACTTTTCCAAACAAAAACAAGTGATCTCATATTTCGTTATCTGATCGCATGTAAACAAATTAACTGGTATGTTCAAATTCATTTGTTCAAGTGTTCAATAAAATATATTATGAATCAATGGTATACTTTATCAATAATTTCATGTCATCATGGGTGTGTTGATTACGTTGCACCTCTCTATACCTTTTTCGTAAAGTTAATTTATGTGATTGAAAGTTAAAAGTAAAAAAAAAAATTGGGAGCAAGCAATGAAGTAACAACGAAATTCAGTGTCCAATCTACAATTATCCTTAATCATTTGCATTTGGAACTTAGATCGTACGTCAAATTGTCGTTCGTTAAAGTTTTATTCTTTTACTTTATCGTCTCTTTGATGAGATTTTTCTTCTTCCCGTGTAATAAAAGTTGTCGATCAAACAAAATACTAAAATATTGCTGCGATTTTCTTTGAAACTAATTTTATATTTCATGAAACTTAGTATCAAATTGAATAGCTAAAAGCCAAAAAACATTTCTTCTGGTTACAAGAGTTGGATTCTTTTAATTTAACATCCACTAAACTTATATCAAAGAATCAAACAAACAAAATCAGAAGAGATCCAAAATGTTAGTGAATTTGTTAAAGAAAATAATATAGACGATCCAAGAAACCACGTTCTAGGATTAGCTGTGAAAAAGACAGGGAAATCTTGGAATAAAATGACAAATGATTCTTGAAATAATAAATTGGGCTCATGTATGTGAAAGAAGGCCCATTTACGAGGGAAATATGGTGGGATTAGTAACGGGCCGCGAAAGAGAGGCCTATGTGAATCTGAAACAATAAGCATTATTTGTCCCACATCGGTTAGAAGAAGAGAAAAAGTTGAGTTTAAATAGCAATGGAGAAAGAGAAAATTTTGCAAAAAAATTTGGACCATTTCTCGATTTGTGCGTGTCATCCTTGCGCAGGGGCCATGCTAATCTTCTCTGTATCTTTCCAATTTTATCAGATGTCCCCTCGGGGATGACACGCACAAATCAAGAAATGGTCCAAATTTTTTTGCAAAATTTTCTAGATCACCTTTTTGGTTTTCAAGATCTTAGGTTACTTTCTTCCGTTTTCTTGAACCGTATCTGAGATTCTCCCCGAACTAGTGCGAGAAACTTATGAAACCCTAGACATTCATGAAAAGCTCGACTTATTTTGTTCCAGAGATTATACATTAGTTAATAACTCTAATTTCTATGGAAGATTTGCTATAGCAGTCTAATTTTTTCTTCGGAGACATCCTCTGACCGGAAATATGCTCTTATCTTCTTGCTTGTTTTAGAGATTTCGGCGAGCTTTGTTCGTTCTTATATTCAATTTACATGTACGAATAATCATATTGAAATTGGGTAAGAGACCGGTTAGGTTATCAGTTTGGGTAAGTAAGACATTCGATATGGATTTGTTATAATTTTTTGGGCAAACTATAACCGGTCTTAAATCAAGTTTATGAGCTTTGATGCACTACTTAAGCTCAAAATTCTCATGGGACAACTGCAAGAAATTTATTATTCAGACACTTCCATCAATATAAAAATGTTCCAATCTTTGTTGGAAACATATACATAATATATATAATGGGGAGAGACTATATACTAAAATGTTACATACAAACATTCCAATGTCAAAAAGACTACTACATGATGAAACAAAGAATCAATCGGAGCTAAAGTCAAGCTAGAGAGATTTTCGATCAAGACCCAACATCAGTTCGAACACTAGCACTGTTGAGTCGGAAGTCATGTGACCGAGCTAGCTCAACCGCGTCCTGAACCCTAAGCCTTGTTCCCTGTTGACCCACCACAGTGGCTGCAATTGTAGCAGCCAAATCTCCCATTCCTTTCAAGTCAGAGACACCTCTCAAGATACCGTATAAGATCCCTGAAGCGTATGCATCTCCCGCACCACATGTGTCAACTGGCACGCACGGGGACGGAGGAATGTATATGGCTTCTCCTTTTACTCCAATATATGATCCATTGATTCCATCAGTTACTGAAACAAACGGAACAAAGTGGCTCAAGTATCTTGTCGCTGAAATTGGGCTTTCGTCTGCAGAAAAATGACAAAACGCTCTTGCTTCATCGCTGTTTGCAAATATGATATCTGCATAGTTACCCACAATGTCCCTGTATCAAGAGAACATCATGAGTATTTGCCTTCTATTATTCTACAAGTAAACAAAAAGATAAAGAAAACAAGACTGACACAAGCGATTAAGATAACTTTGGAGTTTAAACAACCAATCTCCATCTAGATCCAAGTTTCAATGCTTTAATTAAGACATTCGCAGCCAGAGGAAGCATTAAAGCTTCTATAACTAATCACTCTCTTCTTAGAAAAGTTAATGGATTCAAGCAAAAACTCACCAGAAATCATCATAATGCCTCTCTATGCAAGACACATCTGATGCTGTAACAGCAACAAGTGCTCCATTTCTGTGGGCTTCTTCGCAGGCTTTTGTTATAGTCCTTATAGTGTCAGGAAGCTCAAACAAATAGCCTTCCACAACAAAGACATTTGTCTTTGATATCAAACTAGCCAAACAAGGATCATAATTAACGACAGAAGATGTTCCCTGATAATTACACATAAAAATTGGATTTGTTATTTTACTGGTTTCAGTCAAACACACACAAATTCTGAATTAACATTTCTAGCACTTGCTTCAACAGATTAGGCTCCTCAACCCCAAGCATACCTCCTCTAAATATGGATTGGAATAGGATGAATACGAAAAATATGTTCGAGTTCTTTATGTTACATTAAGATAGGGATACTCAATAATATTGCAACAGCGTTCTTCTGATATCAGAAATCGTACCTGATATGCAAGCATAGTACGTTGTGCATCAGGAGTTGTGAGAACTATCACTGTTCCGGTTGTTCCATCCATGATTGGAGCAGAAAGAAAATTTACATTTGCTCGACGTAGTTTAGTCCTACACAACACAAGATGGACCATATAGACTAAACCTCCAAAGCGTAAGCACAAATACAAAGTCTAGTCTAGTCTAGTTCATTTTGTACCTGTAAAAGCTACCGAGAGGGTCACCGGCAATACTGCCAGCCATAGCGACGTTGAAAGGGCGGTCAGTGATGGATGGACAACCTAATCTAGCGAGAGCAACAAGAGTGTTTGACAATGAGCCTCCAGCTGCAGCCTTAAAGCTGCAACCATCCATTGCTTGTAAAACTTTACCCCTCTCCTCATGATTGATCAGTTTCCTTGTTCCTTTTTCTAACCCTAGTTTCTTTAGAAACTCATCATCCACAACTCCAGAGAAATCTACCTAACAACATATGAAAAAAATACATGATTCCTTTCTTCTTATGGAATTTAAGTATATCCAGCAGATTCAATAAGAAACTAACCATGGCTTGACCGAGACCTAAGACATCCCATCTCTCAGGGGAAGAAGAGGAATTAGCATGAAATTCCTCTTCGTCTTCGTCTTGATCGCCGATTCTTCCGATTTCGCCTTCGTCCATATCATCCAATTCTCCGCCGCCATCATTCCTAGAAGCCAAAAGACTCAAATTCCTCTTTTCCGCCATGGAAGGAAACCTCAAGCTCCGGGTGGTGGATTTGGTTGGTTTGGGGAGATATAAAGAGGAGAGAGGAGAGAGGGAGGAGGAGGAATTAGAAGAAGCGGTAAAGGCGGAGAGAGTGAAGGCAGGGATTGGCGAAAGGAGAGAAAGGGCCATGGAATTAGAGTTTTTCTCTCTTTCGTCGTTAGGGATAAAGAAAGAGATGAAGAAAGCTCACATCTCCATCCAAAGGCGAGGAGGAAGGGAGACCAGAAAATATGGTTTCTGCAACCTCAAGTGGATAAAATGACTTTCTCTACGTTTCTTGCCATTCACATGAAATTTAAACGCTATTTTTATAAACTATGGTTAATAAACAATTCACATGAAATTTAAACGCTATTTTTATAAACTATGGTTTGACCATTCAAGCTAAAATCTCAGGATAAGCAAAATTAAGCATGCCGACAATTCTTTTCCTTATTTTCTTTCTTTTATCCCTCTACTAAATCTTTTTTTTTTTTTTTTTGCTTAAATATAAATCTTATTTTTGGCACCTCTGTTTTTAACAATTCTTATGTTTCGGTTAACAAAAGTACAAAACTACAAACTTTGCTAAAACCTTGAAAGGTGTTCGAACATTGCCCCATATGGTTACCATTTGAGTCTTGACACTAACATTTTGCTAATTTTTCCAAAAGTTGTTTACTCCTTTTCATTATATATCTATCTTTTGTACCACCCGTTTTTATGTGATTATATCTTTTGTGTCAGACAACTTTTGCTAATCCTTCCAAAAGCTTTTTAATCCTTGTGTTAGTAACCAATTATAGTCTAGAGAACAAAGCAAGGGAAACTTTTACCTCTTCAAACAACTACTTGCCTTTACACCAAACATGAAAAGAGAGATGAGACACAAAAACAAAATCAAGACACTCGGAAACCAAAGATGATGCCAGAAAAGAGACTTAGACAAAAACAAGGAAATGAACCTGAAAATCTCCATCTCCAGAGTGAGAGACTCCAAAGATGTTATAGGACATAGATTCATTTTCTCGTAAAAGGAAAAAAGAACCCGAAAATACTAAAACCACCAAAAAAAAAAAAAGAAGAGAAGCAAGAATGCACAATGCCCTAACTCTTACCCTACAATATGCTTGGGAGCTGTGAATCCAATCTCTGCTGCAACTCTTTGATCTTCTGCGAAAGCTCCATCTTCTGCTCTTTATAGCTCCTAAGTAGATACTCTTTCCCATCTATCACCTCTTTAAGCTCACCCACTTCCCTTCTCAACATCTCTATTCTTTCTCTGTCCCTTAATCCCTTTTCCGTTGTCTCATAGTTGCTTTCGCTCTCCATAAACCCATTCACATGGCCATTCCAAGGTGCAACAGGCGATGTCTTGCCATTGCTACCTGTGCATTGATCAGCAATCGCTTTTCTCAGTCTCTGAACTTCTCTTTCTGATTCAAACAGATCTCTGTTCATTGCGTCTAGCTGTTCCTGGAGGTGGTTAGAGTGAGCCACCTGTGCATTACATGAGTTTTGCTGCTCTATAATCTGTTCTTGCATTTCCAGTATCATGTCGTCACGTCTCTTCAACTGTTGCCTCAGTTTCTGTATTACTTCTCGTTTGCTGAAGATGTCTGAGCTGGTTTCAGATACGCAAGGAGAATCTGAGCAGGTCGAATGGTGATTGTATGGCTTTGGGGGCAGTTCCAGGCGATCGGGAGAAGATGTCCACATGACTCCATTCTCTTTGCTGAATGATGGAGCAGGAACTGTCACAAGTGGCAATGAAGTGTCAGATGCAGATACCATTTGCTCATTTGTCACCTCTTTTCCCTCCACGTTCTCAGTTCCTATATCAAATAAAGAGAAGCAAAGTCTGATTAGATATCCACACATGACTGACTGCTCTGGACTACATGGAGAGAGGAAAGGTATTCAGATAGTTTTCAAAGTGAAAGTAGAACTCAGTTGTGGATATAATAGTACGAATCTTGTAACTATTGTTAGCATGAGTTCATAAAAGATGACTAATCTTGTAACTAATTTGAGCATTCACATCAAACTGGATCCTTAGTTGCCAGTCTCATTGATGCACATAATATATATATGTGTTCTATAAATGTTCTCTTAGGCAAGAGCATAGATGCTTGAACTCTGTAGCAACATGTTCAACCTAAATTTTACTATCTCACACATCATTTTCACTTGACATGTTGCCTGGAAGAAAACCAGTAAGAGATGATGAGAGGCGCACATGGTGTTTATTTAGTGACTCAAACAGATATGCATCTGAAATAGGTAGTAAGAAAGTTGCAAAGTCGCACCTGGAATGGAGCGGAAGCAACAATAGTCATTATTAAGTGCACAGGAAGGTGCGTTGGAGTGCAAGCAACAACAACCCATAGAGTTTTGCCTCTCAGATGTTCCATTGGCTGCACAACAAACTTCCATTTAAGAGATGAATACTAGAACCAAATTACAAAACACAGAGATCAAGTAAGCACCTTTTAATCCACCGATGCCATTTGAATGAGGTTTGGAGTCAATTGACTGCTTTAATTTGTAGCCAAGGCGTATGGACAAAGTGCTCAACAAGGCACCCCCTGCAATAAGGATCCAGTTTGGCCCTTGACCACAAAATTTCTCAGCTCGCTGATGCTTGGAGAGGCCGTTTCTTCGTGTACTCATTGTCAAGTGTCTCTATCATCCAAACGTAACCTACATTGACCGGATGCAAGAATATATCAGAAAGAATTGGGCATACTTGATCAAAACAAGACAAAAGATCCTTGTGTATATCACCAAATGCGCTAAAGATTCTAGAATCTACAAAAAAATACAAGTGACTGAGCTCAAAGAATCACAATCCTCGAGAGAAGAAATGTAACAAAATGAATCAGGATCCATTTCTCTTAGTCAAAGTATAGGAACCAAGTGGAATCTGAAATCAACTGCAATAAAAAAATGTTGATTAGACATTGGAGCAAGTCTCTTCTAGCTCAAAACAGCTAATAGAGAAGAGATACTTGACTTGAACATGAAGCAATAAAAATAAAGCAACCCCCTAATTTCTGGGTAGACTCCATTAATTCCTACCCCAAAACCCTAAGAGAAAACACAAAATCGCAATCAGAAGGAGAGAGACGAAGGCAAAGACAATCCAAAAATCCGAATAACAAGTCAAAAATCAAAATAAAATTGACGCGAAAGATATGGTAAAGAGGAGAATAATCGCAATACAAACCTCATAAGAATTGGGCATTAGGGCTCCATAGTGTTTTTCCCTTTTTGCAACACAGAAAAATTTTCTCCCGCTTGACTTTTGATGTTCGCTGTTCGACTAACAATTTCCAGAATCTAAAATCGGAATCAGAGAAATAAAGATTCCGAGTCTCCGGCGATGATATGACTGTAAAAGCCCAAAAAGAAAGTGAAATGGAGGAAGAGGTTGCAGAAACGGCGCCTCACAGTCCTTCGTTTCTTCTTTCCTTTCTTATTTTAATTAAATTATAGTAAATTAAAACTAAAATATCCGCACGCATACACCACGTCCCATGGATGACGCTTAAGGTGGTTGATATTTTCTGCTCTTTTAATTTGGTTTAGTAAGTTGTAACGAGGCTATAAACAACATTCTTATTGCTAATTAAACATTTTGATAGGTGAATTTTTTTATTTCTCTTTCCGTTATAAAAAACGTCCAATTTTTTTAATAGTGGAATTTGAATAAACATCTTTATCTATTCGGAGTTTGCTATTTCCATCATCTGTCCATTATTTATTCAGTTTTTATTTAGTCCTGGTGGAATACAACTAATAACTGCCAGCTGAATACGATACGATCGATCTCTCTCTGTATCTCACAATCATGATGCACTTTTTATTTGGTCTTCCCTACCATTTCTTCTTTATGACTTCCAAAACCTAACCCAAGTAAATGCTACAATTAATCTCATCAATCAATTAACTTCCTACAAACAAAGGTCCCCAAAATCTCAAAAAGCAACCAACTACAACTGAATCTCACCCACTTACAAGTGACATGATAGTTTACAGTTTTGCAGATTTCCAATATTCACTTCACCAGAACTGACCAAAAACTAATAAAATGGATCAAGACATTCATAGCTGAAATTCCATAACCAAAACAGTCAAGTCAAAGAAGACTTTTCCCACAGAGACATTCTTTTTCTCGAGAAAAGAAGAGTAGTAGTATAAGAATGCACAATACCTAATCTTTCCACCTACAAAATGTTTGGGAGCTGTGAATCCAATCTCTGCTGCAACTCTTTCATCTTCTGCGAAAGCTCCGTTTTCTGCTCTTTATAGCTCCTAAGTAGATACTCTTTCCCATCTATCACTTCTTTAAGCTCACCCACTTCCTTTCTCAACATCTCTACTCTCTCTCCGTCCCTTAATCCCTTTTCCGCTGACTCATAACTGCTTTCCTCGTCCCCGAACCCATTCACATCGTCACGACTCCAACCGTTGCTCACACAGTGATCAGCGATTGCCTTTCTTAGTCTCTGCACTTCTCTTTCTGATTCAAACAGATCCCTGTTTGTTGCGTCTAGCTGTGACTGGAGATGGCTAGAGTGTGCCATCTGCGCGTTAAGCGAGTTTCGCAACTCTTGAATCTGTTCCTGCATTTCAAGAACCATGTTGTCGCGTCTCTCCAGCTGTTGCCTCAGTTTCTGTATTACTTCTCGTTTGCTGAAGATGTCTGAGCCGGATTCAGATACACACGGAGAATCTGAGCAGGTTGAATGGTGATTGTATGGTTTCATGGGCACTTTCAGGTGATCAGGAGAAGATGTCCACATCACTCCATTCTCTTTGCTATATGATGGAGCAGTAACCGTCACAAGAGGCAGTGAAGTACTGGGATCCACCATTTGCTCGTTTGTATAATGATTTCCTTCCACATTTTCAGTTCCTGAATTAAAAAAAAAATAGAAGAAGCCAACTCTGAGAACACCCACACAAAAATTTTCTGCTCTTATAATTTCCAGCTCATTGATGCAAGTAGTTCACAATTCTTGACAGGGCTACAAAGATATCAGTATGCAAGATACTATGGTCTACAAATTAGTAAAAACCATCTCCATTTTTCATTTTATATTTATTTCACTAGCAGATGTATGAAGTCAAGACTAGCAGATGTATGTATAAGAAAATATATCTATACGAATAACAAACTCTCACCGGGAGTGCAGTGGAAGCAACAATCATTATTCCTTGTACACGAAGATGGATTAGAGTGCAAGCAGCATCCAAGAGATCTTCCTCTGTCAGATATTCCATTGGCTGCACAACAAGCTTCCAATAAGATAGAAAAATACAGCTGAAATCTAGGACATGTGAGGAGCAAACCGATGAGTACATTTCAATCCACCAGTGCCATTTGCATGAGGTCTCGAGTCCATTGACTGCTTTAATTTGTAGCCAAGGCGGATGGACAAAGTGCTCAACAAGGCACCCCCTGCAATTAAGATCCAATTTGGCCCGTCACCACGAAAACTCTCTACCCGCCGATGCCTGGAAATATCATTTCTTCGTTCAGTCATTGTAAGATAAAGTAAAGTGTCTCTATCATCCAAGCTTAACCTACATACCCAATGTAGATACACATATCATATAACAAACCATAAGCTTCCAGTTTAGAAATCAGTGAATTTCCACAATCTAATGTTGTGAAACACTCAAGAGAGAATAAGCCATAGTTGATTACAAGAAAGCATAATAACAACGACAAGAAGAAAAACAAAGAGGATGAAAAATGAAGTGATTCTGAGAAAGCGTACTACTCCTCATGGGTTAATCTCCATTAATGTAACCCATTTGTACAACGAAAGCTCAAAATCATATGCAACCAGAAAAAGAAAAAAAAACAAGTAGCCATAACTCTGAGCTGAACAGAGACCAATAATCCTGAATCAAACCCTAACCAGCAATCAAGTGGAGAAGAGGATTTCGAAGAACAATTCAATACACCAAAAGTAAAGCCCAGAAAAAGACGAATACAATCCGTACAAATATCTTCATCGGAATGGGTCCAGAAATTAGGGTTTGTACAAGTAGTAGAATCAGATAAATCAAGGTAAAGTTTGAAGAATCGATGGTAAAACGGAAGAAGGTTGCTTACAATGGAGTTCGAGAGAGAAACAACAACTTAACGCCGTTGAAGCATTTTTTCTCCACCCGCCCTGAAGCGGCCAAAATAAATGTCAAGTCTACTACTTTTTCTATTTTCCTTCTATTAACAAATGTAGTATCGAAATAGATTTCCTTTTGGGGTCTAAATTTGGAAAATTTAATTTTTTTTGTTGAATCGGAAATTATTACCTCCTATATATTATTTGAGAAGCACTTTGCTTAGGTGTCATCACCTCATTTTTTTCAATTTTGTTTTTCATTTAATTAATAATAATTAAACTTAATACTATCCTAATTGCCAAACAAATACTTTTCCAAACAACACTAATCCCATAATAAACTTATCTACATTCCCAAACAAGTAATATATTTACTCATTTACTAAATTGTCTATGAAACATTCTCATTAACTTCTTTGATAATAAAATTCAGTATATACATCATACATTTACTCATTTACTAAATTATCTACCAAAAAATAATATATTATCAGTATAATCCTTTCCAATAATATATAGCTATTAAAAATTAAAATAATCTCATGATCCCACCGTTTGAAAATTAATTTTTATTTTGAAAATTATATTTTCCGATTATACCAATTATACACTCTCGGTTTATACTTTAGGATCCACCGATTTATATAATAAGATTGAAAACTTTATAATCCTCTATATTTAGAAGCCTATAAAGTTTAAACTATGTTTCAAACCCAAAAAAAAAACCAAAATAGGCAAATTAAATAGCAATTCCCAAAATTTAGGATACTATTACCATATTTTATTTGTTTGCATTAAAGCTGGAAGCTAAAAATTAAATTAAATCAATTTCATCCACAAAATTAATATTTACCGTAATTAGCGTTCTTCCCCATATCACAATTCTTTAATTTTTAATTATCTTTTTTTATAAACTAAACTAAACTAAACTTAGAATTTGACGTAATTAATTTTACTTGACGTAAACACAAATATAGCATTATTATTTTCTAAGCTAAACGAAATTCAATGATCCATTTATCAAATAAAATATCCCCAATTATCTATTCAGAACAATAAATTAAATTTCACAATCCCACAAATTTAGTAAGTATAACATATTTTAATTTGATTTTCAGGATAACACTTTTACAAGGGGATCAAAATCAATCCCATATATCAAATCTCATAAGTTAAACAATGATAAATAACATATCAATTACAATTCTAAACAGATTTTTATACCTTATTTTACATTACTAATTTGATAATCTATATTTTAGGATAATCAAAAACTTCGTATTCTATATATGAACAAAAACATACCTACTATATCACATAATTGGTTAATCATAAATAGTAAGTTAATAACTAACAAATCAATTATGATTCTAAATTGGATAATTTATTTTCAATTATATATTACATTACTTATTTGTCATTCTGTATATTTTGTTTACAAGATTTTTCCGTCAACAAGAAATTTTCTAAATAATATTATTCTATTATCTTATAAAAACAACTCAAAATATCTAATTCCTTAAACATTCTCACACCTAGATATCATGAAAAAGAAAAAAGATGAAGCTGAGATATCCATCAGTGATGCATCTCTAAAGATCAGACAAAGTACCTATATGTAAGTTTATGCATCTCTAAAGATCAAATTCTAATTATGCAGTTTACAATATTCCAAACATTCCAATTGTGTCAGAAATTGCTAATTTGTCTATAATGGTTTATATCAAACATGTTAAATTATATATAAATCAAATTATGTATTTCTTTTTTTTTTCCTAGCTTCAAACGGATAAAATAACTCTACCAACAAAGAAACACGAAAAAGTGAGTATTTGCTACTATATTCAGAGACCTCACTAATGTAGCAGGCAAACAACAAATGACGTCTCTAAAAATCATATCAACACATTCTATAAATTATTTTATTTATTTTAAATCTAATAATTTTAAAATTAAATTCACGGATACAATTAAACCTGTGCACAGCACGGATCCTATTCTAGTATTAGATGAAACACAAATAATGAAGACACCCATAGATCACTATCATTTTTCCTGAAACTACAAACGATGATAACTTATTATTACACTATGATAATACTAACAAAACTTGTTTCGAGTTTTATCAAGGATCAACAAAAACAATTCTCGCACAACAATCTATGATGGCGGGAATCTGAAAATGATGAATTGTTCACCATTTTTTTTAACGTTTTCGACAATGTGATTATACTTTCGACATTTATCATACTATCGCTTTTTAAAAAATTGATTACATTTTCTACTCCGACATTTATCAACTAACGTTTTCGGAGTATTAATAAAAAAGTATTGAAACCATAAACTAAAATCGCAAAACGTACTTAAATTACTAATAAGAATTTTTTTTTTTTTTTTTTTTTGCGCTGTTTGATTATTATGTAAAAATACTATTTTGTTCATATGATACAACTAATATTTTTTTTGTCTGGTTTAGCAAGATCACTCCGGTCAAGCTCAAAGTTACCTAACGATGGACATCTGTTTTTTTTTTCTTTCTGGAAATTGTGTGCAATAATAACTATTAATAAAAAACAAATTATAACTAAAAACCTAATCAATTACCCTAAATCTAATGGTTATGATTTGACCAAATATGCCAATTTTGGTTTGTCGCTTAATTATTAACTTTTTTGCCGACATGATACGTATATCTCTTTTGTATTTTCGATGGATTTATTTACTTCTGAACCGAAATCCAGATTGAACAAATACACAAATGTGAAGCAGATGCTGAACCTAACACACATACCAACTTTCTCTCTGCTACAATAATCTCACACCAAGAACAAAAAAAAAAGTAAATTCAGTCAAATGCCTCATGAAATCATTACTCTTTTTCTTTTCCTTTTTTTTTTTTGTTTTTTACAAAAGTACTGCATCAAAGATAATGTATATAAATAACATAAAAATAAATTAAAGCATGCTAAAAAAAGCAAGAAAATCTCCATATAAAATCTCATTCTCTTTACAACTAATCACACACACACACCGAGGAAGAAAAAAGAAACTCAAGACTAAATGCTTTCAAAGCAAGAACATTTACATAAGTCAATGCTAGGCCACGGATTAGTAGCAATAACTGATTCAAGTTTTTCATGTATATCAAAATTTAACCAAACTCTCAACGCAAGGGAACTTACAGTTGCTTGCTTGCTTGCTTAGTCAATTGGGTGTTTATCAATTTGACGAGATGTGTAGTGAGCAGAAAGCAAAAGCAGAGAGAGAAAAGCGCTGGCCACGAAGATTGCATCAAACCATCGATGATAGAAATCAAACTGAATATCTCCACCTAGTACATCTGTTATTATCCCTCTGCGCCAACAAACAGAAGAAACATGTGTGCAACGAAGAAGGCAGTAAGTTATTTATCTTTACTTTAAGATCAGAGAACTCAGCGTACCTGTACTCGTTTCTCAAGCTTTTTCGTATCAGAAGAATGGAAGACAAAAAGTACATTCCCATGATTTCAGATAGGAAAAGCACAACATTGCTTGAAGATCCACTTCCTACTCTTGAGACTGCAAAGAAGAACTGTACAGTCGAAAAAACTCCCCAAGTCATTCACCAAAACTTGTAACAGCACTTCTTCATTATATCGTCAGTTATGTTTCACTAAAATGTAAAATCACCATACTATTGCCAATCAAGTAAGTAGCCATCAATTGCGTATACATAAATTTGTTTTTGAAAATCAGTTTGAATTTTAAATTGAGTAGAATCATAATGCTACTGCAACAAATACTCAATTAAATCACTCTACCTTGAGAGGAAGTTTTTCATACACTAAATCTAAATAAGTGGATAACATAGAAGACTGTATAAAGATGAATGGAAGAAGATAAAAATAAAAAATCAGAACTCTACCTTCATCAGATTCGTCAAGAATCCCCTCACTGATATCACGATCAACATCCCAATAAATAACAGGGATATATACTGAAAACGATAAAAAGAGACAGGATCAGACCTAAGTTGCACTATCCTGAGCAACCAATACACTCGCAAGGTAATTTGATAATCATTTAAGCATTTTTCAAGATAAAACTCATCTAGTATAACAACGTTCACATCCCATCAAAGGCCCCCTATGAGTTATTTATCGAGAAAAGATAAGTCCTTTAGCTTTTCATTTGGAAGACACGTTAAATGAAGACACGTTGAAAGGAGAAACAATATTAACAAGCCTAGTTGCATTTCATTCGTACTATTCCATACATCAAAGAAACCAAAGTCAAACAAACCTGTGAGAGCAATGCCGCATCTACTCCTATGTCAAAGAACTGCAAGAATATGCTGATCATCATAGTGACAGGATCTTTTGTGCCCGCCTGTTAACAAAGCTGATTACTATTCCATGTCGTAAATAAGTAAATAAATGAAGATAATGATGCAAACAATCATCATAAAGTGTATAAGACAACATGATCATGAGAATACCTCCTTGAAAACGACACTTTGTAGAGACTGCATAAAAACAAAGAAAAAAACAGAGAAGTTAGAAATACTGGTTGACGCTTACAGTTGAGAAAACATTTTACAAGATATGTCAAAGACATTTCATCTAGTAAACTATTACTGTCCTGAGAACAGCTACAAACTTCACATCCCAGAACCACACAAGAAAAAGAAATTCACAAAGTTAAAAACTATATATCAATAGAGATATTTGAAAATTTTGTAAGATGTCCATTATGCATAGAGAAAGCTCTCCACTTTCCAAGAAGTAAAGTAGCACAGACAAAGGAACTCCTTAAGTTTGAACTCTGCATGAAATATTCTATAAAAGAAACCAACACTGACCACAATAATCCATTGTCATGCAGGAAAAGTTTAACATAGTCTTGCAATTTACCTTTAACATCTTATACACACAGTAAATGGAACATGCATAGCCAAGTAAGTTCTGCACATGACCCTTCCAAGTTCGAGAAAAAGCAGCAGCATCCTAGCAAATGAGATGAAGTTAGATAAGTGCTTATAAAATGTTTATATGACAATGTAACATGACCACCAAGTAACAACCTAAGTATTAGATAACTTAGTCAAAGATGTCATTGCCATGCCAATGAGAAGAATTTGGTAGTTAAATAAAAACTAATGGCACAGTGCTGAAAGGGAACCTTTGCTTGGCGGAGTTCATAAATTTCCAAAAATAGCTGCTTCGACAACTCTTCTAAACCTTCCACCTCCGCCTCCATTAGTTTTATATCTGCAAAAGAAAAACATCAATGAATTTGGGGAGATATCACCAGATAGTAATTAATATGCTGACCTAATACCACATCTTATTATGTACACTTAACATTTTTAAGGAAAATACATGATCCTATGCTAACCTAAAACCTGGCAACATGGGTAAAACTGTAACAATGTTATCATCCCAGTAACAGACAGGGGCTGAACTGATCTCAAGTTACTTGAAAACACTTCTTTACTAAAATCAAAGGTCTCATTTCTACGGTTAAATCCATACACGTCCATCTTTGGTAAGAAAAATACTGTTTTGGTAATTCTTTTTTTCTCAATGTTGTTGGTATAACCATTCAAAAACTATTGCGTATAGCCATAACTAAATTGTAAATTAAGTTCATTCTCATTCTAAACTAGCCAACACCACCTAACACAAGCAAACCATTCTCGTGTTTTACGTTGTTAAAGCCAAATCTTAACTGTGTTTACTAGTACAATATGCTATCTTCGCCTACAGTGGATGATGATCTCCTGATGACACCAAATAAATAAATTAGTTTGACAATCAGAGCAGTCTGAATTTTATTTGCCATTCTGCTCTTTATTAGCACTGACGACCAAGATAAGGCGTGAGTTGCTCAAGAGAACCCAACCTAATTTTTAATCAAAGCGTAAAGATTTTTCCAGCTCACAGAAATAAGATGAAACTTTGTTCTGTCAGATAAATTTACATGGTTATTTCACATAAAGTAAAACCTAATGGAGTCAAAGATAGTGCACATGTAAAATCACTCCTAGGAAGATAATGTTGTGCAGGCACAACTGCATCTAAAATTAAAATATATAACTGACCTTGCTCCTTTTGGTCATCTTGAACTGACCGCACAACTGTCCCGACAAATCTTCTCAGGAAAGATTTACCCTTTTGATGCTGGAAGCCAAAGGAACCAGATGATTACTTTCCCAAGCTCATTTCAGATTAACATAAAGAGAAAAGCATAATTATTGTATATATATATATCGGAGCATGAAGCATGTTTATTTATCAATGTGCATGTTACGAAATCTCTTATCAGTCTACATTTAACAATATGTGTCATATGCATAGAAAAATAGACAGATCTGATAAGAATTTTAACCCAATACAGAATGTTAAAAGAATATGAAACTTTACAGTACAATCACGTATGGAGTATTCTGAAATAAAAGGCAGAAGCATACCTCTTCCGACACTTGAATTCGTTCCACCTCCACTTGACATAAAATGATTTTCTTCTTCTTAGCTATACAAGACTCAATTGATTGCATCAGTTGCCTTTCCAAAGATTTTATTTCTGATTCTTCAATCTCCCTATATGTTGCCAGAGAGAAAGAGAGACAGGAAAACGTGCTGTTAGATCACAAAATTTCCAATCCAGCTGCTCTTCTATCAGTGTAGAATCCATTTACATCACAGAAGATGAAACGTTTCATTCAGAGTTCAGCTACTTCAAATCAAAATCGAAAGAAACATCTGTCTCATCAAAGAATAAGTATTTAAGTTTCCATGATGTGCAGTTTGGTGACACATAATTTGTCCACATCAACTCAGTATTTTTTTGCTTCCGTAAATTTACTTTGGTCCTAGTTTCAATTTTTCTTTGTCTCCTCTCGAAAGGAATATAAAGTGGCAAATTCCGCATGCAGTGGTAAATATGTATATCTATCTAATTGTTCATCCCAGTTAACTGTGCCACCATAGGAAAATGCTCTATTGATAGCCAAGACAAAGCTATCAAAAGCAATAAGACTAAAGCACAAGCAGAAGAAGAGATAATATACCAGCCTTAGAAGAAAACTTGAATAATATAGGGAAGTACCTAATGAAGAGCGATATATAACTGTAGGGCAAATTTACAGCTCCAAAACCCGATAAGACGGCCATGAGGGTCACACCAATAACCCCGATTCTGCTGACAAGTTGAGGCATTGAAAAAAATCCTATCAAGATAAGAAGGTACTGTAAGTCGAGCAGTCCACCATGCAGTTACAAAATTTTAAGCATCCAAAACAAAAAGATTCGGGGGCGTTTATAAAAATTAGCTACTGTCGAGCAGAAACAGACAAAAGCAGAATGATTGATTCAATTTCTTCTGAAGGTATTCTCTAAAGTCATAATCAGTGTCAACAAGCTCACATTCTCTTTCAAGTTAAGACAACATATCCATACTCCAGATATTCAGAAATACACATTGTTTATAACAAGATAAATAAGATGTAATTGAAACTTTAGATCAACTTGCTTCTTGCTTATACAATGTTGAAGGGAGAGAGAGGGTGCATAAACTCAAAGAGGTACCTTTGTCTTGGGATGGCATGGGAAAATGAATTCCCATGCGCCAGAAAGCATAGAGGAACGCTGTTAAGAATAACAATGCCCCAACAGCAGCACGTTCCCTTCTTACACCTGAAATGATGGTATTAGTATATAATAAAGAAACTGTACAAAGACGCAGAAGAATTTGCTTATACATATCCATCCATATCAATCCAAATAAAAACTAGTGAATGATGCACATAAAATGAATCCAAAAATCTAATACGATAACAATCATCAGGATTGATGAAGCAAAAGATTGTCCATCATATGCATAGAAATGTTGATCTCAGGTTAGTAAGCAATACACAAACCATTTTAGGAGTTCCTAGGAAGCCTGAAATGACACATTGACCAATAACAATGCTTAATAAACTTCTACTTAATATCGAAAACGAAAAACAAAGAACATGGATAGCAAATAACAAAAAAAAGAGCAGGCACAAGGAGAAGGCTTACCAGTATTTCGAAGCATCAAATAACAATGATAATACGGTAACATGAAAACAAGGAGCACAATCAAACAAAAGAGATCCACCTTCCAATTAACCATCCTTGCCCTGCAAATCAAAATAAATCTCAACACAAAGTTCAAATGGCTTCCAAAACCTCTTAAAGCAGAAGAAATCAAATTAGGAAGCATAATCACAAGAAATTTCCCAAAGCTTACTCTCTAGATAGAACAGGGATGATCTCGAAGAGAACGAGCTGTAAGAGGTTGCAGGAGAAAGCGAAAACGACGCTGAAAATGATCTGAACCAAGGCTCGTTTCTCTTCGTACTCCTTGTAAAGCCTCCTGTTCAGGAACCAGAGACCGGCCGATCCTAAGAGACACAGTGATCCAATCACAAGCATCCCTTCGAAGATCGCCCATCCGTAACCCATCGCTGATTCACCAAATCTCTCTTAACGAAGAAGAAACTCAAATCGATTTCTCTCTCTCATCACTCTACAAGAAGCTTCTTCCGCTATTCGATTCAACTCGATCTCGCCGACCAACCATTCCGTAACCCCCAAATTGTTTTGTGTTCAAACATTCAATCACTAAACCAATACTAAACCGAACCCTTTCCTAAACTACTAGTTTCCGGTACAATAACCCTACCCCGCCGGTAACATACAACACCGGTCTAGTTGTTCATATATTTTTAACAGTGTAGAAATCTTATTCTTGCTTCCATGTGTGGGCTTTGTTTCCGCGGATTTCTTGTCTATCCACCGGCTTACGGCGATGTTGTATCCGAAATGGTTTCATTTTAAGTTAATAAAAAGTTAGATGACAAAAAAAAGAAAAGAAATCTTATTCTTGCTCAGAGAAGAGTTAAAGCTTATATCAATTTAGCTAGAAATCTTTTGTTGGTAAAGCCTTAGGGTCCGATTGGTAACCTAGCTTTTTAAAAATCTGGAGCGGTAAGCTTTATAGCATAGTGCAAAGCTATATAAATAAAGATTTGAGATAAAGCTGTATAAATAAAGATTAGTGTAATAGTGTTGGTAAAGCTTTTGACAAAGTTTTCGTGATTGGTACAATCTAAAACGGTACAAATTAAAAAGTGTAATAAAGATTATAAAGATTTTCACCAATCTAATCTTAATTTAAACTCTCTTCTTCTCTTTTGCTTGTATGGACACTGAAATTTTTGTTTAATTGGCAACTAAAAGTTGAAATTTGCTTGCCTTCCAGAAGAAACGACAAGAAAAAATAAACGAAGCGATAGTAGTATATTAAAAAGAGTTATTGACCCCTATAGATACTTTTCTCAAAACTTATTCTACTTAAAGATACTTCCATGTCTAGGCATACTTTCTCCTTCTTTTTAAAATTTTAATTTCCAAACTACCCTTCTTTTTATGTTTCTACTCTAATCCTGACCGTCCATTTGTTTCATTTAGTTAGAGATGGATGGACACAAAAGAATGTGGTTAATTGTCTTCCTACTAGTTTCATCCAATTTTTTTGTGTGTAATTGCCTCCCAATTGTCGACCATATCGTGTGGCTGAGATTGTGCTGCCTCAACATAGTAAAAATAGGATTCGTGTCTTGTACGGAAGTGGTATTAACCTAATTCCATCCATCTATCCATTTGTCTCTGTGTTCTGTTCGTTGTGGATGGAGGACTATTATTTCGTCGTCTGTGGATCTTGGCGGCCTACAGAGTATGGAATCTGGGATTTCGTGGTTGATAAGTAGAGGATGTCTAGAGTTGTTTCCGTGCCTCCTCAGATGAAGTTAGAAGAACTTCAAGATCTAGTTGCTGCAGAGTTTGGTATTTCCACCACCCCTTCGCCCCCTACTGAGTATTTGGCCTCCGACGATTGATGAGACTGCAAGCAAACCACCAGTGCTACTTACATCTGATAGGTCAGTGGGTTTTTTTTTGAAGTGTCTACAGGCTGATAAAAATTTCAATTTTTACCTGTCGTTGCAATCCCCTGCTAGTGAACAAAGTTTAGAGGGAGTAGGAAATCATCCTCTAGGGCCATCTGTTTTCAAAACCCCTGTTAGTAGCAAGAATAAGCCAGTTGGTAACCATCTGTTCTCAAAAATTACCGAAAGCTTTGATTCTGAGGCTACTCAACCAGTGGTACGCACGGTAGGATCGAAAACGAAAACCAAACCTCATAGATCTGTGGCTGGCGCATCAGACAAGCGTCAACGTTTTGGACAACTAAACATGGACTCTGTTAGTGGAGAGGAAGTGTCGCCTCTATACCAATCAGGAGACTCATCAAATATGGTTGAGCGATCCACAGCCGCGATGTCTTCTGTTAGGGGCAAACACGTTGGTGGCATTGATTTAAATGAACTAATTGAGGAAAGAGGGGACTTTTGTCAATCTGATTGGGAAAACGAAGAATTCATAGCCGAGCTTGAAGAAGTGGAAGCAATGGCAAAGTCTAAAGATCACTTTTTCGATGAAGACGAAGAATTTGGATCTAGCGATGGAGATGATGATTGTGTTGTTCAACCACGTGGATATAAAACAGAGTTTTGGGAGGATTTGATAACTGGTAACTTTGGTGGTTCTGATGCTCCGAAAATCATGGAATCATGTAAAGGAATAAGAACACACCTAACTACGCTGGGAAAAAAAGTGGGCCTTCATCCACTGGTGACCCGAACCCAGTGGATAGGAAAATGAGGAATAATGCTGGTGGTCAAGGATTTGTGGATGGTAAAGATCCTGAATTGTGAGATCCTCGAAACGAAAAGGACATGGATGACGAAGCCTTTGATCTCCCACCTCTTGTTGATGACACTGAATACGAACGACTGCAAATACCGGATTTGGATGTAGATCCTAATGGAGAAGAGCTTTATGTTGGCAAGGTTTATGCTAACAAGGTAGATTGCCAGATAGCTTTAGCAATATATGCTATCAAACACCATTTCCATTTCAAACAAACCACCACGAAGAGGTTTAGTTTTGTCTTGACTTGCGTAGAGAAGAAATGTGATTAGAGAATAATGGCTGGGCAAAAAAAGTCTAATTGTAACTATGTCCTGAAGAAGATGCACTTAGAGCATACGTGTAGCTATGACTCTTGTAATGGTTACAAAGACAAGGTAATTTCTAAAGTGATTGCTTCCATTTTCAAAGGGAAGTTCACCAATCCAGGGGATTGCCCACGACCTAATGAGTTAAAAGATATGGTGCTTGAATACTTTGGAGTGGAACCATCTTACAAGCAGTGTTGGAAGGCAAAAGGTCAGGTAGTCGCTGAAGTCCGAGGAGAAGATGAGCACTCGTATACCAGATTGGCAGACTATTTTCGTAGGCTGAAATTAACTAATCCTGGTAATGTTACCCATATATAAATAGAGAAAGATGAAGATGGGAAAGATAGATTCCGGTACTCCTTCTTGGCTTTTGGTGCTTCTATATCAGCCTTTAAACATCTGAGAAGGCTCATTGTTTTAGACGGGACACATCTGTTTGGGAAGTATCAAGGGATACTACTAACTGCTAGTTGTCAGGATGCAAACTTTCAATTGTTTCCTTTGGCTTTTGGTGTTGTGGATAACGAGAATGATCATGCTTGGACATGGTTCCTATCAAAGTTAGAGAGAATAATTGCGGACAACCCTACACTTACCATTATCTCTGATAGGTACCAATCTATTTACAAAGCCAAATCACAATATTACCCCAAGGCCCACCACGGAGCTTGCCTAGTACATCTCCAACGGAATGTGATATCAAAGTTTAGAAACAAAGGGCTTGCAGACCTATTAGGAGCTGCTGCATATGCTTTTAGGGTTGGAGGGTTCAGACATTACTACAGCCAAGTGTGGAACATAAATCCCAAATGTGGGGTTTGGTTACAGAAGATTGGAGCTGCACACTGGACTCGAGCTTACTTTAATGGTGAGCAATACAACTTGATGACGAGCAACGTTGCTGAATCCTTAAACAATGCTTTGTTTCTTGGGCGTGGATGTCACATAACAGATCTGCACCATTTCATACGGTCCTTGATGAGTAGGTGGTTTGAAGCTAGGAGGCGTAAATCATCACGATGCATAGCTTCACTCCCACCTGAGGTTGACAAGCTTATAACTTCCACTACCAAAGCTATTAAGGGTACTAAATTTAACATCCTAGGAGATTGAACTGTTGAGATTATCGGTAAGTTCAACGAGAGAAACAAGGTGGACTTACTAAACAGGAATTGCACATGTCGGGCTTACAGCAAGCTCGGGACACCTTGCTGGCATGCAATATTGGCAGGCAATAGCAAAGGGGTAAGTCACATAAATTTGTACCACGCTTTGTACAGGACACCTACTTGGGTTGCTACTTATGAAGGGACCATAATGCCCGAAGTTGATGTTTTGGATGAAGAACTTGGCTTGGAGGATTCAACCCTTGAGATTTTACCGCCCTTTATGAGGTGTCTCACTGGCCAGCCTAAAAAAGGTCGATATCCATCGACTGGCGAAATGAAAGTAAGTATTCATATTTGGTTTTCATTTCATGAAATGTTTAATGTCAATCATTAATAATCAGCAATAATGTGGTTATATGTGTAGGATACGAAGGCACCGAAACAAGAATCAAAGAACCGTTGTGGGAAGTGCAACCAACCAGGCCACAACATAGTTACTTGCCCAATCCTGAATCCAAACAAAGCAGCTACATGAAGCATCTTCTTGAGGAGCATGATTTGTTTTTATGTTTTGTTAATTTGGCAATACTAGGTTAACTACCAACCATCACAAATCTACAAACTGTGGTTAGCTTCTGATGGCTAGTAGTTATCTAACTCATATGTTATAGTGTTATATGAGTTTGATCATTTTGTGGACTGATCTATGCGGCTGATAAGCAATTATAAAGGTTGCTTATAGTTTGACTATGGTTTGAAAATCAATATTTTAACTATGTTTAATTCTTAAGTAATCATTGGGAGTAGTTGGAGTCTTGTGGATTGGGATTAGTGGACAGAAATGTGTATTAGAAACTAGTCCCAAAGTCCCGCTGAAACTAGTATTAGAAACTTAAAAAGCCCGCCTAAAGGATTTGGATAAGGTTTTTAAGTAGATCCATGTGGGTCTCACTCTGTTATATATATCTTGATACGCCGCTACTTTAGAGGTGTGGCTAACAGTTTAACCTAATCTTAAAGAGGGTGTATTGAGAAGGAGTGATGGATGAGTTGATTAGAGCATCGAGGCGGAAGATGCCGTCAAATCATTATTTGGATGTTGTCCAACATGAAACCGTCTTGAAGAAAATAGCCGGTTTTGTTGCTGAGAAGAGGGTTGAAGAGATGAAGCTCTTAATACGGTCCTTCCCTGCTATGAGGAAGGCTGCTCTGTCGGAAGATGTACTCAGGAAAGTAAGTTTGGTTGGTCATATGGATTTTCCATGGTGGTCTTATCCAAATCATACATACAACAGTCTATTTAGGAATCTAGTGAAGGCAAATCACCAACATTCCTTGTATGTAGATGCAACTAGGCTAGCCTTCAATGTTGGGGAACTTGATGCTGCCTTGTACATCTTGGAAGATGTTAAAGAAGTGTTCCCTGTAGCTAGATTAATGTTTATTATGCTAATTCATTGTGCTGGGAAGAATGCTTGGGCAGAAGAGCTTCTCTTGAAACGGATGTTCAATTTGAGGTAGATCGAGCTAATGGGTGAAGAGATAACCAACCAAATCTATGATGTGAATCCACGACAAACTGGGACGTACGTGAAGAGCTGGGAGAATGAGTTTTTCCCGGAATGCTGTGATTATCATTTGTTCCTTGGGGACGAAGATGAGGGAAGTTGTATGGAATGTGTCGTATGGAATTTGTCGATTGTCATTCGGCATATGACCTAAGGAGAAATATGATTTAGTTGTATTTTGTGTTTATGTAACGTTGTTGTGTGGTGGACATGAGTGTGTGGATGGTGTTTTAAATGTTGGGTTGTGGAAGGGTGTGTAATAATTGTAAGGTGTACTTAGTTTGTGACTATTTATGATAATTGTTGTGTGGACGTTTGATGTACTTACAGAGTTTTAGTGGTACTTTTGTGGATAATGTATTGTGGATGTTGTCTGAGACATAGTAGCGAAAACGTGTAAATAGGAAGGTAATTTTTTGAAATGTGGTCGATACGGGTGGTGGTCGAGGACCGGTGTGGATGTGTTTTTGTGGACGGTGAGAAGTTAGCTATGGTTTGTAGAAGATTAACCGAGAAGTTAGCTATAGTTCGCTTGTACGATGCATCCAATGAATGTACTAAATAATCCTATGCACGGGATGCGTTTAATGCAATTAATTATAGTTCTTAATTATACTAAAAAATTGGTAATAACCGCGGGACAACGAAGAGTTGCGAAGGAACAGTTACAAAACCAATGAATTAAAGACAACACGCAAGCATTCAATGAACACTTCCCAAAAATGGTTTAAACGGATAAGATTAAAGGATACTAATCGTATTAAGTGTTCACGAAACATGGTGTGGTATTGGTTTGCTCTTGTTCTTCCTATTTTGGCAATAATTCTGTTCAAACAAAGAAATTCCAACAAACCTACAATATCTCTCAACTCTTTGCCTAATGATATTCTCGAAAAGATATGTGCAGTTGTTGGATCTTCTTCCATTTC
This sequence comes from Draba incana, assembly GCA_963576765.1. NCBI lineage: Eukaryota > Viridiplantae > Streptophyta > Magnoliopsida > Brassicales > Brassicaceae > Draba > Draba incana. The sequence goes on from OY755210.1 coordinate 16,309,108, forward strand.
CGAAATCGATAATCTCCATCTGGTGTCAAAGGCTTTCAAAAATTGTTACAACAAAAGATGGGTTGTAGAAAGAGTAACACTTTGTGACGTTCCATTCCTTCCATGGTTTCCTCACACTTACGAAACATTTTCCAAATTCTTCGATAGGTGCTTAAGAAATGGAAACCCTGAGGCTCTATACCGCAAAGGTGTCTACAACTATTTTGATATAGGTAAAAATGTGCTTTGTCTAAATGATGAAGAAGGAGATAAAGGAAGGGCATGTTTAGCTAAAGCTTCAAAGAAAGGCAATCAAAAAGCTCGTTATGTCTATGGAATGGTTTGCATTGCACAAGGAGCAACGAAAGTAGAAGGTCTTAAAGTATTGTCTTCGTTATTCAAACGTATGATGTCAACGACAATGGAAGAGATGCATCAATTTCGAAAAAATGTTCGTGATGAGATTAAGTGGGGTGGCAATCGGAGGATGAGAGAGCTCAAAGAAAGTTATACTTATGGAGGTTGCAATTGCAATGGTGGCACGAAGAACTTCTTAAAAAGCAATTGTGTTTGGAATGGTTATGGTATTAACGAAGACATAAGTACTTCTTCTGCTTCATTTTCTGAGATTTTTTTTTGGGATTATGAAATAGGTTTGTTTTTAGAAAATGTATAAGAATAATGTGGATGTGGTTTCTGTCTTCTTTCTATTTATTAATGTAACATTTCCTCTCAGTTTCTGATACTCGCATCCATTAAATTATATCCACGAAAAGAGAGCTACAATGAAATTACACATATCATTCATTGGCCAAAAATGATTGTACATAAAATAAACTAGATTAATAAGGAGCCCATTAATATGTGGATAACATGAGAGGTAAGTTTTGTGTAAGGTTTTTTTATATATTATTTCAGTTATAAACTGGTGGACGCCCCATAATCCCGGTTAAGGGGCCCAGTGTGTAAGAGAAATTGGTGGATCGCACTAGCACGATACCCGAAGGTAGGATGTATGCACGGTACCCGAAGGATCCTGTCGGTATGGATGGTCCTTTGTGGACGCCAAAGTCGCAATGAGAAGTTAGTGTATATTCAATGAATTAAAAATTTCGTTTGAGGAGAAGTTAAAGAAAATGTATTAAAGTTGGTCAATGATCTGTGGATGGCTTGAAGTTGCTATAGGTTGGACATTTTAAACTCTGAGAACATCCTAACATAGGATTAGAGAAGCTAATTATTTTGAAAAACAAAAGTAAACACAAAATACAATACCAAGAAAAATAAAAGAAGAGGATATGGGGCGAATGGTTGATGTTGCTGGTTCTTGTGGTGTGTGTGATTGAAGCACCTCTTTTTGGAGTGAAGCCTGGTCAAAAGACAATTTTGCAATACTAGTATTAATAGCCTCGACCGCATCTTCCAATTTGGTTAGCTTACCAGATAAAACTTGAATTGCCTCGCACAAACCATCGTCGACCCATTTGAAGATGTGGTTGTCATTTCGTAGCCGTGAAAGAATTGAAAAATACGTGAGGCGACGATGGGGAGTACAGTGAATGAGTCTTGTAATAAGTACAAAAGGTTTACCTTCTTTGTGTAGGCGAATTCATACCTATGATATCTACGAGCAGGATTCCATTCCGTTTTTGAGAATTTAACAATTAAACTTGCACCGCACCAGCATCTGTTGGGTACGCCAATGTGCCAAGCCGAAGATCCGCCATCTGAAGCTTCTGTTAGTTGACTCATTAGGAGTTAATGGGATTTGGCGACGGGATTAAACAGAGTGTTGTGGTGGCTGAAGGCTTTTCAATGCTTGGTAAGGTTAGAAAATGGTTGGTAAGGTTGGGATTTATAGACGATGGGTAGGACCAAGTAAACTGACCATGAAAACTTGAACACAGTACATTGACCAGAAGGGGATCTTTAATGGAGTTGTCAATATGATATGATATTGTACATGGTGCGGTTAGTGTATATGGGCCAGTGTATGGCCATATGATATGAAAAACTGAGACAACCATGAGTACCTATGACAACGGCTGAACAAACATTTGTTGAAGCTTGACCATAGACAGGTAGTGGGACAAGATAAAAATTAAAATATGTTGTCCACAAACATGAGTACATGAAAACTGGTCCACAAACATTAGTACAATGGTAGAGGAGTCATCAGTTGGAAAATACTAAACAAAGAAAGCATCATAATAAAAGTACCCTACAAAAAGTTGAAAGCGCAAATCACTTATCGTCTATTTCAGCAGCCACGAGTCCTGTCTTCGGGTCAAAGGCACAATCAACTCCTAGAAAACATCCATTGCATAGCATTTCCTACAATCTATGATGGTTTGATATGTTATTAAGGTCATGGCATCCATAGGATTCCCATGGACATGTAACTCCATGTACTTCAGAGCAATTGGTCCATATGAAGCAGCTGACTGGTCCTGATACACATTTGTTGCTCGACCAAAGCTAAATGGTTGAACCCCATGTTTCTGTGAGAGTTCAGCTGAATGAAACCTATCGAGAATGTGTGGTAACATGTTAAGAACAGGTGCCAACATCTCACGGAGTTTGTGTTGCTTATACAAATAGTGAGCGAAGTCAAAAACCTCAACAGACCATATGTTAAAGTGTATGGCCAAACCTACCCAGTGTTTGTCTTCAAAACATATTGGAAAATATACCGTCTTGATCTGATCACACCAAGTACGACCTTCTGTAGCAACGTATTTTTGAATTGCTGCACCCCAACGTATTCTTATTTTGTTCAACGCTTTATCAAAAGAGCGATACTTCTGGACCAAGTAATTTGAAAACCAAGGTGATACAAACTCAGACTGCTCATGGGCAAGAACTGTAGCGTGCCTCTTGCTGAGGATGGACATCAAAACTTCCATGTGCTGGAATATGAATTAGATTACTCAGAAGAGAAGAGATGATGGCTTAAACAAAGAATGGATTGTAAAAGCAACACACCATGGTATTGACCCATTCAGTTGGTTTGGCCAGATCAAGTAAGACCCTGCTGTTGATTTCATATCCTTCATTGGTGACATAGTGCCAGGAGGAATTTACTGTTGTCAGCTACAGAATATAATAACAGTACATAAAAGACAGACTTACATCTCAGGGTGCTGGGTCAACGTTGAAGAGAAGTAGGTGAAATTAACAGGATCTGGAACTGGCAACAGGTCCATGTCTGGTCTTTTTTTCTTGGTGGTGAAATACCTAGCCATTGCCAATTCAGTTTGAGTTGGTTTGTCCCTTATCGGGGTGGCTGCAGGCGATCCATCGCTGATATCTTCAGGTTCCACTTGGTCAACATCCGCATCAACACCGTCCTCAACACTGACAGTGGGTGATTGTAAGTTATGTCTTATGGTGTTTTGAACTATAGACGCCACATCATCCAATGCTTGATGCATGTCTTTCTTTTCATCTTCAAGTTCCTGAAAGTAATCCTGGATTCAGCTTGTCTGTACCGATGACCATACATTGAAAGAGAGTGGTACAATAGGTAATGTCCAAAAACTGTACCTTTGTAGCAACGTTTTCAGACTTTTGAGGGTTGGGCAAGACCGCCACATTAACATCAGAGGCCGTTGTCACGTTAACTCCATACACTGTATGCGTGGTTTGGTTACTTGCAGATTGAGGGTGGTTGTCTATTTGAAATACATCCTATGTATAAGAATCTAAAAAATGTCAAAGAACAACAATGAAGTGTAAAGTAGATACCCTTAAACAAGTAGGTAAAATTGGAAACTTTACCTTTACAATGCACCCTCTATCAGAGTCTGAGTTCCCATCCTCCAATTTTGCCTGAAGTTGACAACCTGTGTTTGGATCCTTATTGTGCATGACATCCTATCCATAAGAACTATTATTATGAAGCGTAACAGAGGAGGTAACATGTGGCGATCTGGGTAGGAAACCTAACCTTTGTAAAGGTTCCTCCATCCTGCACAGTCCCCTGAGGTTGCTTGACATCAGTATCTACTGTTTGACTGGGCTGAAGTGGCTGACCAGAGAGATGTACACCATCCATGGCATTCTGCCCACCAATATTAGATTTTAATTTGTGAGTGTGTAATGAATATAAGTAGGAAGGACCATAACTTGGGAAAACTAACATGTGTGAAGTTCCCTCCATCCTGCACATTTTCCTGAGGTTGGTTAAGTGGCTGATGAGAGACATATTTAGTATACATGGCATCCAATCCACCAAAAATTGATCCTATTAGTATGTCTCTGTGTAAAGTCTTAAATGTAAGTGGCAAGGACGATAAGTAGGTTAAATACCTCATTCAGACCAGCAACATTTATTTCACCAGCAACACCACCCTAACCATAATAGAGCGTTGACGTGTGTCAGTAACTAGAAAAACAAATTGTAAAAGTTAATGTGTACTAAGAAGTAATCTTACAGTCTCATTTTGTTGATCCTGCTGGAGAAAATCTTCACGAAGGGTGAAATCCTGAAAGAAATATAAATTCATTAGATAAAAAAAGAGGCAACATTATCCTTTGTTTTTTTTAAAAAAAGGAAATTGACCTGGAGGGTAGCAGCATGGTCATCTAAATGGGATATTACTAGTAGTCCTTGGTGGACAAGTGTGTGGTGCATAGGCTGGGCACAAGCTGCTGGAGGGTTACATGTATCCATGATATCCTGTCCACAGGTAAATAGCCACAAATGTAAGAGGATATATGATATAATTTGACATTATAGGAAGCCAGATATAACGGGGGATAACTTACCATCCCATCATCCACCTCCGTTCCCCCAATATATTCGTCATGAGTAACACCTGGTGGATTGTCCTACAATTATAGAAAAATGTATAGCATGAGTAATAGTGTTTTGTATTCTTTGCTTGGAATGAAAGCATCCTCTTACTTACACAGAACATTGGCACATCTTCCTCATTGCCTCCCAATGAATCATCGTCATGTACTTGGAATTGCTAAGAAACACATAAGATTAGAATATGATCCCCATAGCAGGGGAAATAAGAGTGAAAAAATCATGATTACTTCTTCCAAGTTTGTAGCAACTGATGTGTCTGCACCGTCTGATTTTGTAACTCTCCTCCTAACAAATCTACCTAAGCTCTTTGATATTTTACCAAAACTGTTATGCCTGCTAGTTTGCTTTCGCTTGAGCCTCTTAATTTTCTTACCCTGCTCTTTTATTTTCTTCAGAAGCACTAATTTGACACTGTCCAACCTCTCCTCCACCCATTTTTTCATAAGCTCATCACCTGCTTCTGCAGGGTGGAAGTAACTGTCAACTTTCGTTTGCTTCCTTGTCAACAAAGGTCTCTTCTATTTTTTACACTCTGTTTTGACTTTTGGTTGCTTCGTCCCGCCTCCGGCAGTAGCTCTTGTGGATCTCCTAACCACAACATGTTTGTGATGGCCAACATCTGCAAGTCTACCTTGGTACTGAACAACCTCATTCGCCACTATTCTGCCTGGCCACATCTGTTTCCCAAACACTGCCCCATCACTAATTAAACCTTGCATATACATTACATTCCTGTCACGGTCTTCGTCATTCCATTCACCCCAGCAATCATACCCAACAATTCCAATGTCGCAAATAGGTTCGACAGTTAACTATACGAAATGCAAATAAATCATCAGGCATGAAAGCATATTTCAGGGACAGTTAACTTTAATTGTATGCCATACCTTGGGGTAAAGCTCGATTTCAAGGACATCATTCATTGTCATAGCTGTCAGTTTGGGTACACCAATGAATGACTGATCCATAAAAGTCTCTTTCACATCTGAATTAGGAACTTTAGACAGTAACAAGGGAATCGTCTGGTAAGCAAACAACTAGAGAACTAATGGGAATCCCTGGAGCATGAATGAGTGTTGCTGGCATTTTTTGCGAAAACCAGCTAGAGGATCAGGCACCTTCTTTGAAGGTTGCAGAAGAGGCCTCATTGTCCCAAGTGTCATCAGGAAGGACTCCCTTCCCCATGGGAACTTAAGGAAAGCGTCAACATCATGCAACATCTGGACATACTTGGGAGTTGGTCGACTAATTTGATGAGTGCCAATGAGGACCCCATCCACAAGAATAAGAAGTGCAATAGCTAACTTCCTGAAAGGAGACATGTCTTTATCTTCCTTCATCAACTCTCCTAAATCACCCAATGTTGTATGTTTGTCTCCACCTACAATCTTCTGCCACATAGGATCTGTGTTCTCGTTGAACACCGGCTCAACATCTGGGCGATACCCCGAAGGAAATTCACCACACTCCAACCCTGAAATTAACCTAAACTCCGTCAAAGAAAAACGGAAAGGCTGACCACCGAACACCATCCACAGTTCGTATTTTTTCTTCGTCAACAGTTAACGACAAATGAGAGCGTGCAACAATTTGCAGGAGATAGGGACACGAGAAACAGGCAAATCGAACAAAACACCTAAAGGCGACTGTCGAGTTTTTGTGAACTCGGCCGTACTATCTAGGGCTTCTTTTACAAAGGATATCACATCCGGTGTAGAATAAACATTGAGTCGCGAATTAGGATACTTGTTAGTCTTGAATAATCGAGTAGGAAGCCGAGAATCAACAAAAATAGAGTCACCTGGAAAGAAAACGAAAACCCAAAAAGTTACTCCCTCCGTTTCAATATGTATGATTTTTTAGAAAAAATTTTTGTTTCAAAATGTATGATGTTTTCAATTTTCAATGCAGTTTTTAAGAACTAATGAATATGAATTGTAAACTTCAAGATACATTAATTGATTTTATTGAGCTACTATTGGCTTAAATTTATGGAAAATTGTTTAGTGCAAAAAACAATGTATTAATAGATCAAAATTAATATGTTTTCTTAATATGTGCAAAATTTCTAAAAAATCATACATATTGAAACGGAGGGAGTAACTTCAAACAACCCAAAAATTTAAAACCCCAGAAAGAAAACTACAATCAGCAACTTCAGATAAAAAAAAAGACAAACCAACAAAGTCGTCGCCGTCGGCCTCCATAATGTAACCGGAAAATGGTAGGTAAGTACACAGATTCGCCGGAGTGAAAATCTTGAACGAACGAAAACGGTTGACCAAAGATCCGGTTTTTTTTTTTTTTTTTTTACCGACACTTCTGTAAAAACTATGTTTTCACATAAACAGTTTTTACAAAAAATTATTATACATGTAACTGGAAATTTAAAAAAAAAAATGAAGTGTAACTAGAAAAAAATGAGAGGAATTATTAGTTCAAAGACTTCTTAGTAATTAACCTACATAAAAATATACCTACAAAATAAAGTCTCTCAAAGGTAAGAGACTTCCAAAAAAGTATCTCTAGAGGTAAATATTTCATTAAAAAAATAGGAAAGAAAGTGTATTTACTTGCTACAACAGTAATGTATACACATTACCAAATGCCAAATACAATATTGTCAATGTCAAAACATATGAAGGGTAAAACACAAAATACAAATACCATTTTTACCCATCTCCACTCAATAAAATAAATGGAGAAAAGAACTAAACAATGAGGACAAAACTCTGGAGAAAAGACCAAACAGCAAAACCAAGAAAAGAAAACACCCACTACCCTCAAATGCTAAATTGGATATTTTAAAAAGAAAAATAATAATCATTTGAGACTCAAACAAACAAAAAACCTCAAACTTTTTAGCTTTTGAGATAAAATAAATAGATCACCAGAGATTAGCTAGTAGAAGCAAACGAAGCAAGAACGTTTGCTTGAGAAAGCGGTAAACCGCTTACGAGCGGCTCCAACTGTTTCCCATAAACCGAAATCAGGTGGGAGAAAGTTCTGCCTACAATTGCTTTCACTTCAACTTTTTCGACTGGGGACTCCAGTACTTGCCCAAATATTTTAACCAGTTCTGGAACATGTGAGAGGATCTGATTTCGCAACCAAGCAAAAGGATTCAGCAAATGCACCCGAGAAAATGTTTTAGCCAAGAGGTGAAAGTTTTGAATGGAAAAAAGTACCTGTGGATTGGATGCCAAAACAAGCGAATATATACAGCTGTATACAGCCATGGACTCCTCTTGATCTTCCTTTAGAGGTAGACCTCTTATAAATACGGGAAGTACCTAAATTTATATTACTTAGGGATGAGTACAGTGCTTCATATTTATATGGCTGAGGGAGGTAAGCAAAAATTTATGATAATCGCCTTAAAAGCCCGTGATCATACTTGATTTAGCGGGACCGATTGAGGATGAACAAGAATCATCCTTGCAGTAGCACCAGCAGCATTATCTCTAACAGCAAGGTCTGGCTCTGACTCCCCAAAAAGCGGGGAAATTCCGCGTAGCACATCACCAAAATACCTGGCATTGAATCAAGGGAAGACAAATAATCTCATGTTCTCCTAAAAACTTAAGTGAAAAGAGTGAAAAACAGAAGATGTGTGATGAGTGAGCATAGAAATCAATGGATAAAAATGTGAGAATGCCGCAAAAGGATACTTAAGAGCAGTTTCACCGCCGTTTTTGCATAGCTCTCCGACACAGAAAGCTGCATTCCTTCTATTGGTTGCTACTGGCGACCCCAATTCTTTAAGCACCAAAGGCATTAACCTCTGCAATAAAATTCTCCCAATGGTTGGTCTCAAACACCGAGGAAATAGTCATAGAGAACATAAGATGAGGAAAATTACATCAACATAGGCAGAGATTGGAGCACCCATGTCTTGAGCTACTTCAGCAAGACTAGCAACTACCATTGTCCTATCTAGTGGAGGACGTGAAGCTTTCTGTAGAGACAATAAGTGAAGCAGTAAGAGCCTAAATTTCAGTGGAAGAAGTTATGGCAATGAATTCTATAGTTACTAATACCCACCGCAAACTTCATCAACGGCTCAAAGAATTTTGCAAAGACAGGTTCAAAATGAGACCCCATACACTTTGCAAAGGCGGGAAGGAGGTCTGAAACTGCATCCATAAGGACTTCATCATGTCCAGCATCATCATCATCAAGATCACTGTCATCTTCCACTTGCTGGCAAGCTGCTTTCTCCGTTAGCAGTAGCAGTGTCGCATCAACAAGAGGTGATAAATCTAGAAACCAATATTGTCAGAACCAGATAGAAGAACAAAGATATATTAGAATTATTCTCGAATTGATTTTCTGTCAATTTAACTCCAAAAAGAATAGACACCTACAATTTTCAATGGCTGCATAGCCATAATCCTTCATGATATCCGCTATGCTCATGCAAGCCTGAGCAACAACCTCCTTGTCGTCATCATCAGCCATGGTTTTAATATAAAGATTCATAACTGTATCTGATAGGGACAAAAACTGATTCAATAATATATTCTCACAACCAGTATTCAGTGTCATTCTTATTGTTAACGAGAAGAAAATGCTTTTGCAATATAAGTTACCAAGAATTTCATTTGCCTTCCCAGTTCCATCCTACATAAGAATCAAACCAGAAATTACTAAAGGAGGTGAGATATCGGAGAGGAGAGGGAGATGGATTGAGATATTCATGATTTATTCACTTACATTATGAGTCTGGAAGATGGCATGTGCTGCAGCCAGTATATCTGCAAAACCAACCAATATAAAAGATCAACCTTAGAGAATGAAAATTGACCAATGCCACCATCATTATTAACTCTAGCCCAAAGATTTGGTATGCTTTCAGATACTAACAAATCTGGTAAGTAGTACACCATTTTTTAGAAATAAAATTGGGTCAGCATGAAATAGCAAAAGCAATGGGACTAAACAATTGACCACATATTGAACAAAGACAGGAAGAAGCGGAATTAGCACAATAATCATATGCCCAGTTGTCAGATTATTAACCATCAGGCCAGCTGCTGAGTCTTGATTGTACTAGTAAACAAGTTATACGAAGCTAATCTGCCCTCCCCCATGGAGGTTCCAAGGGTTATGCATGTGGTCGTCTGTGTCCACATATTCCCGGCCCAGTAAAAACAATGACAATAGATGGAGGAGCATAAAATCAGAAGATAGAAAACTCACGTTTCAAACCAGTGACAGCTTGAAGCCTAACATCTTCATGAAAATATGCAGAATGTTTATCCATAATCTTCAATGATTCCTCGAGGTAGCTTATAAAAGTTAGTTAAGGAAGCATGAAATAGTTTTTTTTGTAAAAAATCCAAAGCAAAAGAAAACTGTCAAGGGAAAGATGAAGGATACGGTGCAAAAGAAGATTTAGTGTGAAGTGCAAACAGGCCAAGAGCTTGAGTTGCAGCTGCCTTTTCATCCAAAACTCCTGTTCTTACACTTATGTTCCGAACCCTTGGCTCATCATGAGCTTCATCATCAGAGGATACCCCACCAAAATCATTGACATTTTCATCGTCTGACTCATAAATATCCACCGCAGACCCATCATCAAGATTGCACGAACCAAAAACTAGTGGCATAACGCGAGGCAGATACTACAAAAAATACGTTTTCCTGTTAAACTTAAACATAGGCACAATTTATAAAAGCCTATTTAAAGAAATGCACACCTGGGCGAAAGTGTCATCCAATATTTCAGCTATGTTGCTGAAGAATCCATGAGTATATTCTCGCAACTCACTGAATTCCAATCCAAATCCCTGAAATTTTGTGATTGTGAGCTCTTTCTTCTGCAAAATGATACTTTTAGTTCAAAGATACATAATAGTAAGGCACTTACTGATATCGCAGCATCAATGAAAGGTGGCAAAATAGCCTCCATCCCATTTCTCCCAACAGACATGGCGACAATCCCTACAAGCTCAGTAGCTCTAGCACGGGAACGGAGATCCTCGTCATTGGTGAGCACCATAAAAAACTTCATCAACTCTAAAACCCTCCCAGCATATGGATTGAATGCTTGCTCTGCAGCAGCAGCAACCGAACCAATTGCAGACTGCAAGGAAGTAGCACAAGGCATATATATTAATATTTACAGGACCAGTTATACAGAAACTCTGACATAAATTAACTAATCGGCTCACCATGCATGTCTCCTGTAGATTACGCGGACTGTTTTGGAGGGCTGCCATAAGCTTCCCCATCAAAGGATCAAGGTAACCAACAATTTCCTCTCCCATGTTCTCACAGAACGCTGCTAAAGCATAGTATGACTTTTCCTGTAGACAAAAATGATAATTTTAGTAATTACTGTTGTTTTCTGTTTTCATGGCAGAAAAGTGCCTTTTCATGTAATATCTCAAACCACACTCAGTTCCTTGCTTTAAATATTACCTTTACTTCTTCAGACGTATCTTCAATTGCATTCAATATGCAGGGAAGAACAATCTGATAATGTGACAGGATTTCGGGTTGAAGATGCTCGGCAAATTGACCAATTGCAAATGATGCAGCCCCTCGAACCATTTGCTCAGGGTCTCTTAAAGCCACTAAGACTATATTGAGAACAAGCTCCAGCTTCTCTTTCATAAGATCAAAGCAACCCTCTGATATAACACCTAGAGCTGTTACAGAAGCTTCCCGAAACTTCAGATCCGTACTCTGACAACTGACGGAAGCAAATTCAAAAACAGGGGGGAATACATGCTTTGGGATGTTCATAGCTAGTGTGTCAATAACTTCAGCAGCTGCACGATCAGGAGCAAGATCGTCATCGTCCTCTTGATCAGATGACTCAGCGAGTAAAGGGCACATAACTAGCAAAATTGGTATGACTAGCTTGTGTTTTTTAAGGGAATTGTATTTGAACTTTGCCAACCATGAAACTATTTGGATAGCCTGGTCAATGAATGGAGCAAGGCATAAGGAATCATAACATCATCATCATTCGACCTTTTTTCAAGTAAAAGAGGATAATTCTCCTAACCTGGTGGCGAGTGCTACTTTCAAGAGTTTGATTACAAGAGACTTCAAGAGAGAACTGCACGATTGATTTGACAGAATCTCCAAGAAGAGGAGCAGGAGATTCAATGAGCTCATCAAAGATTTCGAAAGCAAGTATCGCAACATCCTCCTCGCCAGATGCAATACATTTTCTTGATACATTCAATATGCTGGGAATGAAATCTCGGAACTTGACCTAATAGAAATAAAATAAACACACATATGAAATCTTCTCTGTAACATTTAACCAGGAAGAGAAAGCCACTAGATTTACCACTTCATCGCTGTCGCTTGTGAATTCCAGAAAAGAACCCACAGCCCTGAAAGATTAACAGAGATAAAAGTTGAAAGAGAAGAAGAGAGTAACATTAATAAAATTCGAGAGAAATCGAAAATTAATACTTGAGAGCAGCAACTCTGACTCGACTGCTACTCTCATCCTGCATGCAGTTGATAAGAAGAGCCTGCAAATCGGCAAAGTATGGCCTAAATGTGTTCCCAATCGTCTCTGTCAAAGAGCTGAAAAGGATCAAAGCTACCTACAAACAACACATAACAAGAAATTTACCAAAGTGTATACACCAAATAGAGAGCATAAGACTAAAGAATGTTACTTCACGATGGTCTTCTTGAGCACTCTGACTACACTGGAAGAGGAAAGTTAATAAATCAGGCCACTCTCCAGCCGGAACAGCATACTTGGCTACTACACTCACAACATTCGCACTCGCACGCCTCACCGGAGGACTGTAAAAATTTTAAAATTCAAAACCCAATTGTGGAAACCAGAGAGAGAGAGAGAGAGAGAGAGATGAGAGAAACCTGTTCTCGACGGTGATGCTTTCGATTAAGGACTGTTTAACGAGTTGTTTAAGCTGAGGAGAAAGCTTAGCCCAATGCCCGGTGATTCTTTTACGGAGGAGGACGGCGGCGAGCTGGCGGACGTTGGGGGTTTTGGCGGTGCGGAGGTGCTGAACAAGGGCGGGAACGACTTGAGGATCCTTGGCGAGACGCTTGATCTGATCCTCGGCTTGACGGCGAGCATCATTGTCCGGCATGAGGAATTGGATCAAGAGAAGCTCCAGAGATTGCGCCATTGATCGATTTGATCCCGAAGCAGACAGAGGCTGCTGGAATTGTGGGAGTAATTAGAGAATAGGGTTTTTCTTTTCTCTTCCTTTTTATTTGGTTTGCGAGGGTTTTAACTTTTAACTTTTAATCTCCATGAGTTTTTCAAGTTTTCTTTTTACTCACTTCACTTTTTCTATTGGCGTAAATAACAAGTTTGATGGTCTAATAACAAAACTTATATATCTAACCTTTCTTCTTTCAGAACCATACAATCTTATTATATACTAAGAATTGTCCACGCGTTAGTGTAAATTTGAAAATCAACATGATATTATATGTAATTGTTTCTAACTTATTGATTATCTATAAACATAAGATATTTCATAAATTTGGTGTTTATAGTAAATAATTATATAAGTTATAAGTCTAAGCATTTTTAGCAAATCATTGGACATATACAATGTTACATAAAAAAATTTGAAAAAATACCTCTCATTAATAAAAATTATTGGGCATATACAATGTTTCTCTTTTGAGTTGTTAAATTACAGATATTTATAAAAACCTAAGTTTTATAACTTTTTCATATAATATATTGTTGAGTTTAATAAAATAAAAAATTTCCAAACGATAACATTAGTGAGAAACGAAAACGACTAATATACAATTATTGGTATGTGCAATTAAGTCTGTTAAGTTACACACTTAATTTTTTCTTCTTTTTTCAATAAATAAATTAGAAAAGCAAATGGCAAAATAAGTGATACATATCATCCTCTCATAATTTTAGTTTTGAGAAAACCGTAAAATATTATATAGATTTGTAGTCCACAGTCTGTATTTTCTATAACCGATGATATTAGACCAATATGACTCACATTTCTAATGCATCCGGACACTAAAAATAGCATGATTAATCATCTCCTTATGACAGACTTCAAATTTTACATGAAAATTATATCAAAGATAATCTATAACTTCATATTTACAGTTTATAAAACTATTTTTTTGTAATTTGAATGACATTGTTATAAAAAGAATGAAAATATTTATCATGACGGTAAATATAAATAAAGACAAAAATTTATACTCGCTAAAAAAACGGGATACTAAGAAATATAAAGGAAGAAGCGGGAGAGATATTATCACTCGTATAATTGAGTTCTGAAGTTATGAAATTGTTTTACAATCGAACGAAGTTTATATAGAAGTGGAAAGCAGAAGTTATTATCTCGCATAGCGACAATGAGCTCCATAAGAAATTAATTTTGTTTGACGTATGCGTACGTCAACGAGTCTATAGACATACTTTTTCTTTGACTTTTGTAACACTCCATTTGGAGACTAGTGTTACTATTGTCTCTTGCTTTACATATTTGTTGTCTCATTAAAAACATTGCTAGGAAAACCCAGTGGAATTAACCATAGCAAGGTAAAAATAGTACAACCACATTAGTCTCTTGATTTGTTTCTTCTAGAATACTTTTCAGTGATTTAGGGGATCATTATGCTTCTCATCTTCTTTTCGTTTTCTGGGATTTTTATCTTTAGAAACAATAGGTCTTGACATCAGAAAATGCGAGCCTTGACAGCGACTACCCAAACTCGCGGATCGAGGGTCTTTCGACTGCCTGGTGCTCGCACGATCCCGACGAGCCTCATTTCAACTCCCGTTGACGTGCGGAAAGTCAGCGGTACACCCAGCGAGCCGACGAAAGAAGTGCACCAGCCGCAAACAGAGCGGCGCAGATCGTCTAGATCGTTGACGATACCGAAGAGGAAAACAACACCGACGATTCTAGATTAGCAGGCGCTGGGAGAACCGTACGAAGGTGGAGCGAATTCGAGCATGAACGAGAAATCGCTGGGAAAGAAGAAAACCTTCAGTGGGTCGAGCAGGTCGAAGCGACTAATGCAAGAAAGGCAGCAGCTGAACTTTAACAACAAGAGATGGAGGAGCTCAAAGCTAACATGCGCTAGACCGCCCTAGACTTGCGGGAGATGCGTTCTCAGATCCACCGAGCAATCAAAAAACCTCCAGAGATCAACCGAGTACTTGAAAAAGCACAGACAACACCATTCATAAAATGAATCACAAAGGTGCGGCTCTCCGGCCCTGGGAAAATTAGAGTACCGAAGTACGACAGAAAAACTGATCCAACCGAGCACATGACCGCATTCTCGATCGCGATGGGTCTCGCCAATTTTTTGTCCTGAGGAAAAAGACATTGGCTACTGTCTCCTGTTCGTGAATTACCTCAAATGAACAACTCTCCACTGGTTCTCCAGTATGGAGAGAAACTCAATAGATAACTTCGGACAACTCTCCGAAGCCTTCCTGAAGCAATACGCCATTCTAATCGAACGAAGACCCTCGGAAGCCGATCTATGGACTATGTCCCAGGGACCAAACGAAACTCTTTGGACCTTCATCAAACGGTTCAAACCTGTTATAGCAATTACAGATTGCGGAGGTCTGCGAAGAAGAAGTGGCAGACCAGATATACAAGCCGATGGTACCCGTCTGCATAGACGATAGAAATTTGGAACGATGCGTGGAAATTGGTGCGACTCTCAATGAATCGATCAAGCAGGAGCTGATTTCTTTCCTAAAGAATAACCTAGGTACATTCGCATGGTCAGCAGAAGATATGCCAGGTATCAGTATCGCCGTGGCTAATCACGAGCTGAATGTTGACCCGACCTTTACATCGGTCAAGCATAAGCGCAGAAGACTCAGTCCAGATAGAGTTCAAGTAGTTAACGATGAGGTGGAAAGACTTTTGCTGATCAGATCGATCTCAGATGTTAATACCAAGATTGGCTCGCCAATCCAGTCATCGTCAAGAAGAAGAATGGCAAATGGCGGGTATGTGTAGATTTCCCAGACATAAACAAAGCTTGGCCCAAAGATAGCTTTCCGCTGCCACACATCGATCGGCTAGTCGAAGCAACTGCAAGAAACAAATTACTCTCTTTTATGGATGCATTCTTCGGCTACAACCAGATACTCATGAACCCCGGCGATCGTGAAAAATATCATTTATCACGGATTGCGGAATTTACTGCTACAAAGTCATGCCTTTTGGCCTGAAAAATGCCGGAGCAACATACCAACGCTTAGTAAATAAGATGTTCGCAGACCAACAAAAAAAAAAATTGAAGTCTACATAGACGATTGGTAAAGTCAATGGAAGAGAAGGACCATGTCGCCCACCTAGAGGAATGTTTCAACAGACTCAAATTACACAACATGAAGTTAAATCCGACTAAGTGTAAGTTCAGCGTCACCTCCGGCAAGTTTCTCTGTTACCTAGTAACCCATCGTGGCATAGAGACGAACCCAAAGCATATCGATACACTCATCTAAATGGTGTCGCCAAAAAACGAAAAGAGAAGTGCATTGTCTAACTGGACGAGTGCTGCACTAAACCATTTCATTTCGAGATCTACAGATAAATGCTTTTCCTTCTACGATACTTTAAGGGAAAATAAAATGTTTGAAAGGACGACAAAATACGAAGAGGCCTTCCAACAACTAAAAAAATGCTTGGTAAGCCCACCTGTTCTTGCAAAACCAGTGACATAAGAGTTGCTCTTTTCCTATGTAGCAGTCTCCCTGATAGCTATAAGTGGAGTACTGGTTCGAGCGGATGGAACCGACCAGAAACCCATCTTCTATACCAGCAAATCACTAACCGGAGCCGAAACAAGATATTCTCTAACCAAAAAATTAGCACTCACTGTTGTCACATCTTCTAGAAAGGTGAGGCTGTATTTCCAGTCGCACTCCATCATTGTGCTTACCACTTTCCCGCTGCGCGCTGTACTTCACAGTCCAACCCAATCTAGAAGATTAGCGAAATGTGCAATAATGCTAAGCAAATTTGACATCGAATATCGCAGTAGAACCAACATAAAATTCCAAGTATTGGCAGACTTCCTTGTCAAACTCCCCGAGGCAGATGCTACAATAGAAATTAAGGATTCACCCGCCCTCCCTTGGCAAATCCACATTGACGGATCATCTTCCAAATACCGAGCCAGAGTTGGTATTCGCCTCTCATCACCTGACGGCTAATCACTAGAACAGTCATTCCACCTACGATTTTGGGCATCAAATAATGAAGCCGAATACAAAGCTATACTTGCCGGTTTACGCCTCGCCCGCTGTTTAAAAATTAGCAAAATCCATGTTTTCTGCGATTCTCAACTCGTCGTCAACTAGTTTAACAGTGAGTATGCAACCAAAGATGATCGAATGGAGGCATACTTGAGGCTCGTTAATGAGCTTTCCATAGAATTTCAAGAATATATACTTACTCGAATCCCGCGAGAAGAAAACTCACAGGCGAATGCGGTCGCACCCCACGCATCTTCAACAAAGTTCGATAATGACCTTTAGCAGATCATCCTAGTTGAGTTTATTAGAGAACTAAGTATAACCCTTCCACAGAAAGTGAACGTCTTAACACGAGCGTAAGCCTCGCAAAAAAGGCACTCTAAGATCAAGAAAAGCCAAGCAAAATAGCTCGCCCCCACTGAACACCAATAGAAATATGTTTAACTCTAGGAGAAAGCGAACTGGCCATCACTTCGGCAACGCCCATGGACATTGAGCCAACTGGAAATTACAGCGCACCCGTCGAAACACCGGCAAGAACCGGAGTACTTGTTTCCACGGAGGAGCCCACCATGATGGAGGAAGACACCGGCTCCGTCTTTGACGACTCAACTTTCGACCACATCCCACTTCCCGGAGTTGCTTATACATTCAGCGACATGCCGCCACCAGAGCATGGCGCAGCCGATAACGAAGACGAGGGCACAACCAAATACGGCTGCGACACTAAATTGATGGGCGATATTCGTGGCTATCTCGCTGACGGCCAAACGCCCGCCGATAAATAGGTGGCTCACAAGCTTAAAGCTCAGGCGACCCGTTTTATCCTTTTCCATGGAGACATGTTCAAATGGAGTTTATCTGGACCTCTCCTCATTTGCGTGGAACAACAGGCAACCCGCGATATTATGAAGGAAGTACACAGCGGCTCGTGCGGAAACCACTCTAGTGGAAGAGCGCTTGCCATCAAAATCAAGGGGCATGGTTACTGCTGGCCTACAATGATCAAAGCATGCGAGAAGTTTGTCGCTAAATGCGAGAAGTGCCAGCATCACGGTCCAATGATTCATCAGCCTACCGAATTGCTCTCATCATTGACATCGCCTTACCCATTCATGAGATGGGGGATGGACATTGTCGGTCCACTTCACCCTTCGCTGCAAAAACGCTATTTGTTAGTCCTTACGGATTATTTTTCTAAATGGGTAGAAGCAGAAGCCTTTGGAAGAATCAAGGATAGGCAGGTAGAAAAATTCATTTGGAAAAACATCATCTGCCATTACAGAGTCCGTATAAGATCGTCACCGACAGCGGCTCGTAATCCATCTCCAAAAAGTTTGATCTTTTTTGCGATAAATAGAAAATCAGACTTAGCAAATTTATGTTGCGTTGCCCTCAAGGCAACGGTCAAGCTAGAGCGTCGATTAAAATACTCATCCATGGATAGACACAGCTAGAAGCAAAAAAAGTTGATGGGCCGATGAGCTTGAAGGCGTACTTTGGTCATACCGCACTACGCCCCACCGAGCCACTGGCGGAACACCTTTCGCCCTTGTCCACAAAATGATATGCGTCATTCCTCTCGATGTTAACTTTCCAGGGGTACGCCGCCGACTGCTCCCTGAAAAAGAGGGACTTAACCATCTTCTAATGCTCGACAAACTAGATCTCAGTAACGAACGACTCAATAAGGCATTAATCAAAATGACAGAGTACCATCAAGCAGTAGCAAAATACTACAACTCCAAGGTTAAGATCCAGCGTTTCCATGAGGGAGACCTCTTCCTCCGCGAAATGTTCCAAAACACGATAAAGCTGAACGCCGGGAAGCTTGGCGCACATTGGGAAGGACCCTACCAAGTTACAAAGATGGTCCGCTCAGGCGTTTACGAACTCGCCAACATGAAAGGCGACTTGATCCTTGCAAATGGTATATAGGCATCTCGTTTTTGGACGACTTTAGTTGCCCCAATCTGAAGGGGGGGGGGGGGGGGGGGGGGGGGGGAACGGGTGCGTATACTCATATATTCCCATCTTTGTGGTCAGCTATAAACCTTTAATTTATAAAAGATCCATTTTTTTATGGTTTTTTACTTAATAATTTCTCATACTTCGACAACTACTATCCATCGACGACCAAACTCAAAACAAACATCTTCGTTTATTTTTCACCGCTACTGGCCATAGCGGCGGACTCCAACATCTTTACAAGGTATAAACTATCACATCCTAGCGGATCAAAAGCGCGCTATATAAAACTAAGCGTTCATTCTTGGATCGGTTGTGTTCACAGGAACATTTCTGTAAAACAAAATGACCAACTCAAAAACCCAGCTAATAGAACCCTGGTACAAGTAAATCTAAGTGTTCATTCTTGGAGCGGTTGTGTTCACGGGAATATTTCTGTAAACCAAAATGTCCAACTAAAAAACCCAGTTAACAAGAACGCTGGTACAAATAAATCTAAGTGTCATTCTTGGAGTGAATGTACTCACGGGAGTACCAATTTAATAAACTAAACTAAAACAGTCGGTAACTCGGTAACACCCGTCATGAATGGCGAATATTTTGAGAAACAATTATTCGGCCATCCCATAATACTTGTTTTCAAATATGGTGGAATCACCAAAAGCCGTTTTATATTAATCATCATGCAAGGCAAAATTACATAGTCATATCAAAAACTCCCAAAAACGCATAGCATAACGGAAAAAACTCGTCTGGAAACAAGCAAAGTCTAAAGCGGTAAGTAAAAGCCATTAAGGCAACATAGTCTTAAAACAAAAAAAGAAAACATGAGAATTGGAAGTTTAGGCAGTCTCTTTGTCTTCTAAGGCTTCGGCGTCGCTCCTCAATGGCCTCAATCTTCTTCGCAGACGAATCCGGGTACAACGCGAATCCAGACGCTCCAAGAATATCATTCTCTTTACTTGGCGAATGGCTTTGCCTTAGCGTGCGGTACCTCGGTAGCGCCGACGCCACCTATCCAAATTTCAGAAAATATTATATCACTCAAGAACACAACTATTTTTCACGTAGCAAGATTTTTAGAGAAAAAACGTAGATAAGTTACCCATATCCTGTGCAACTAACAGCGTAGTATGATCACCAACAACATGCGCACTCGCATCGGCTAGGAGAACCGAAGTGGTAGATTCCAAACTGTTGGAGATCTTGGCATCACCGGTAGGACCGAGCTGTGAAGCGATAACCACATCTAAATTCAAACCGGATAGGTCCTAAATACTGGCTCTCGCCGCAGAAAGCTTAATCGGCTCGTTGTCATGAATCTCGGTAAACATGTCTTTCTTCAAAACTTCGCTGCGGCGTTCCACCTCTATTTGCTTAGATTTCACCGCCTCTAACTCAGCTCTTAAATCCTCAATCACCTTGGACATTTTCTTCTTTTCGGTTGTAACGAGATCCTCTGTCTTCTTAGCCAATGTCTTGGCTTTGCTAAGACGAGTTTCGTCTTCTTGAGCACTCATGTCGTACTCCACGACCATCTGGTTTATCGCAGCAAAGAACTGAGAAAGCCCAAAGAAAATGAGTCTCCCGTCAATGTCAATTCAACCAAAATAAAAACAAGACAACAGAAAAAGGTCAAGAGTCGGAAGAATTCATTACCTTAGCTCTTTTGAGAGTCATCTTCAAATAAGCTTTGCTCTTGGTTAAGCTGCTCGAAATATACATACGGCCATCCTTGTGTAGAACCTGCGCAAAAAAGCTAGCTGACGCCTTGACATTATCATATATTGGTCCCGGAGTAATGGGCGTAATCACTAGGGTAGCACTGAGAATCAGCTCAGGCGTGACTTGGCGCTCATCGTGTTTCAGTTTCTTCGCACCATTGTCATCACGGTTATCGTAGACTCCATCTTTGGTGATTTCCTTTCTCTTGAGATTCGTAAGGCGCTAACGGATTGTCCCGTCTTTTCCTTTTCCACCATCGCCGTCCTTCTTCTTCGAATGGTGAGCGACGAGTTGAGAAGACATTTCCCGATCATCAGAAGTTGAAACGGTAGACTTCCAACTCCTTGGTGCAAGCAGCTTACCCTTGGACGAGGATGGATGAGATGAGCCCGTCGCTGGCGCGAAGCCTGAGCTACGACTCAGTGGAGGTGGAGGCGGAGGCTGTGATACCTCAGTTTCAGGACATATATGGTATATGCGGAGATGCTTAAAAGAAATTGATTTGGCTACCTATATCACCAACGTATACTTATCTTTTCGGTCACATGTCTTGAGATAACTCCAGAGTTAAGCGTGCTTGAGCTGGAGTAGTTTCAGGATGAGTGACTTACTAGAAAGTCATTTCTAGTATCGTGTGAGTGAGGTCAAAACACAAGGAATGATTACGTGGTGATTTGAAGGGTAAGTAAATATGACTTCCGAGCCTCCCGGACTAACGCACCGACCATCGGACAGGGTAGGCCCACTGGCCTGAGAATGGACGGGGGCCCATACGAAGGGCGGTCGGGGCGTTACAAGTGGTATTAGAGTGAACCCTGACATCTGTGAAGAGTCAAATTGTTGGGGTAACGATTTTGGTATGCGCAACGAGGACGTTGCGATCTTTTAGTGGAGGTGATTGTGACACCCCGGTTTCTGGGCATATATGGTATATGCGGAGAAGCTTAAAAGAAATTGATTTGGCTACCTATATCACCAAAGTGCACTTATCTTTTCGGTAACAGGTCTTGAGAGAACTCTAGAGTTAAACGTGCTTGAGCTGGAGTGGTTTCAGGATGAGTGACCTACTGGCAAGTGATTTCCAATACCGTGTGAGTAAGGTCAAAACATGAAGAATGATTACGTGGTGATTTACAGGGTAAGTAAACATGACTTCCGAGCCTCCCCGGATTAACGCACCTGACCGTCGGACAGGGTAGGCCCACAGGCCTGAGAGTGGACGGGTGCCCATATGAAAGGCGGTCAGGGTGTTGCAGAGACGGAGGCAATCTTCTATCCACGCAAGTCCTACGTCCTTTCTCATCGGATTGACGCTCCGTCTCCTCAGCAGCTTAGTGCCTTTTCTCCTCGGTAGCCCTGCGCTCTCTCTCCTCGGCTATCTCTCTATCGCGGTAAGTTGGCCTCCTCATGTCGCTCGAATGATCTGAAGATGGTGGTGATGACGATTTGGCTGGGAGACCTCTTTGAACAGCTCGTGCTCTCTCAAGTTGCTGCAAACTAAAGTCTCTAATCCAATTGCACCTATGAGCCGCAAGCTTTCCGTGAGTACTCGAAAGACCCGAAAGTTTCGTGATATGCAAATGGCGAACTGCAAAACAAAAGAAAAGCAAAATCGGTTACAATCATAAAATAGTCTAATTTTCAAAATAAGCGTCTACGCCGCGACCCTAAGCAAACTACAAGTCCGCAACCGATCTGTCTTCATTTGGTTTTAACCGACCAAAGACAGTTCGGCCCCACCATAGCTTTGGAGATTCTCACAAAGAAAAAATAATCTTCCGCATTCTCGTTTTTACTTGGGAAAATACCAATGACCCTTTTTAGCTTTTTGCAGGAAAGGTAGTATTTTATATCTTCCTTTGGGCCGCGACTTCGAACTTCTAGAAAGCCCATTAAGTGGTCGGCTCTAATCTCTATCCCGCATTCTTAACTCTGGAGGAGAATCCCAATCAAGTGACCGATTCCCCAGGGGTTGATCTGAGCAATCGTAAGTCAATGCTCCAATAAAAATAGAAGAATAGCTTCGGGGATCGGAAACCATAGAAAGCAAAGATAGAAAAACGAATCGTAAAGAGTGAAGTGTCCCTCAGGAGGCTCATCTGATCTGGTGCCATCAGCTCAACCGTGTCCGGAATTTTGAACCATCGCCTAAGAGTACGAAGAGTGTCATCGATGGAACGACAATCGTAACCCCTACCAAAACACAATTTTCGGTTTTGGGATGTTACAATGCTCATGATGGACACTTTCTACCTTCACTGCGTGATCTTATGTAAACTTGCCTTCATTAATCTCCAGATTTATTAATTAATCATATAGTCTAGGAATCGAACCACAGACCTCCGGGTGTAAAAGCATCAACTAAACCTTATTGGACCATTCGGTCAAATGTGCTTCCACTGGTTATTTAGGTTTTAAATAGGATTTGGTTAGTTTAATTTCTAAAGTTTAATGACAATAACATCTAAACAAATTATTAACGCAAATTTATTCATAAACTCCAAAAAAAAAAACAAAAAAAAAACATTATTCTTGATATCTTAACTTTAAAAATGAAATAAAAGACTTGATAATTTGGGTTTAATTTAGAGGTTTTAGTTATCTTTTTTGATGTTCAACCCTTAATTCATTAAATTAAGTTTCCAAAGTACAAAAAGGTGAATTAAGCATCTCTTTAATTACTAAACCAAAGGTTAAAGACAATAAAACAAGAAAAATTGCATGATATGCCATACTTGGCATGACATTTTACAGTTATGCCATACTTGACATGACATTTTACAGTTATGCCATACATGACATTTTACAGTTATGACGTTTGTTGAACACTACGAGAAAACAGTCCATTAGTGACTACGGTTTGTGACTGAAAAATCAGTCACTAATATTTGCGACTACTTTGCGACGAATTTCCGACTGATTTGCCATGCCAATAAAAGGCGTCATAAACTAGTCACTAATTTGCGACGCCAGGAACTAGTCGTATGGTAGTCACAAATTAGTGACTACTTTGTGACACCTAAAAGTAGGTTCAGAAGTCGTCACAAATCAGTCACAAATTAGCGACTCCTGGATGACGATTATAGTGGTCGCAAAATTGTGACGGCTTTGTG
Organism: Draba incana; assembly: GCA_963576765.1. Taxonomy (NCBI): domain Eukaryota; kingdom Viridiplantae; phylum Streptophyta; class Magnoliopsida; order Brassicales; family Brassicaceae; genus Draba; species Draba incana. The sequence continues at coordinate 16,332,941 of OY755210.1, forward strand.
ACTATCAGAGGAGTCATAATTTAGCGATGCCTTCAAAAGAGTCACTCAAGCGTCGCAAATCCAATGTCGACACAAGAAGATATTTTTTGTAATGGTATTCGTTAAGTAGAGGCTAAAACGTCACATATTTGTCACTCTTTAAAGAGTAGAAAACAGTCCATTTGTGACTGCTTTGTGACCGATTTGTGACTAAATAGGGTTTAGGGTTTTGACGCGGGACCAAAATAATTTTTTGCCACCGATTTGTGACTGAATATGGTTTAGGGGTTCGTGGTGTTGCAAAGTAGTTGCAAATTTGTGACGAATTTGTGACTCTTTAGTGACTATATAGGGTTTAAGGTTCAGATCTGAAATCCTTATACTAACGTCACAAAATAGTCACAAATATACCACTACTTTGCGACACATTTGCAACGCAAAAGTAAATCTGCGACTGATTAGTGACTACTTTGCCACTCTATTTTACATTACTACACATTAAAACCCAAAATGTATGTTTCTATGATTCATAGTTGTATTTAGTGTGTACTAAAGTCAATGAGAAAGTAGCCAAGATGTGGTTGTAGTGAGTAAATCAATTGACAAAAAAATATTTATGTGAGAACAACATTAATGTACTTTAGCTTATAAACACTTAGAAGTTTTAGAGTAAGTTTATGTAAAGTTGATGTTTTTGTAAATTAGCTTTGTAAGTGGTGGTATAATGGTTATATCAGTTTATTTAGGGTATATGGTTTAGGAAAAGGGTAGAAGAATAAATTTTGGGTCTAAATGTTTAGGGTTTAGGGATTTGATTTGTGACTAACTTAAAATCGTCACAAATCAGTCACAAATTTGAGACTAATTAGCGACGACCTTAGTCACAAATTTGCCAAGCCGAAAAATGACTAAGCGGGAAACAAAATTTGCAAAAATTTTTCATTTTGCGCCTAAGCGTAAAAGTTAAAAAAACTCTGATTCCAAAATCACTTTTGCGCCTAAGTGTAAAATCTGATTCCCAAATCACTTTTGCAAACCCTAATCTTTTCCTCTCTCTCTTTCTCAACTAATCGCAATTCATCTTTCTCTTGTGAATCTTCATTTCTTCATCTCTCTCTCTCTCTCGATTTCCTTTTGAATCTTCATCTCTCTCTCTCTCTCTCGATTTCTATAACTGAATCTAAAGATTCATATGTGAATCAAAGATCTCTTCATGTCTCTCTTTCTCTCTGATTATTCTTCAATTGCATCTGGCCACATGGGACTCATTTCGGAGAACCACCCAGGAATCAAGGAGGATCAAGGAAGCTCCTTCTAATCAACGCCGTTAACGGATCTCTCCGTCTATATTGAAACGCCGTTATCATTCTCTTCTTCTCTTGGTCTCTTCAAATCGGTTACGGAAGCTTCTTTGGTTGCATCCATGGCTGGTCTGATGAATTTCGAACCTGAGAAACCACGAGAGATGGAGAAATGAGAGAGAGGGATTAGGGTTTTTCTGGGTTGGATTTGGTGAGAAGTGAAGCGGATAAGGTATAAGAAGAAGGAGAAATTGGTATGATTGGGTGTAGCACTCGCGTCATTGATGTGTATTTGGATCTAAAACACGCAATCTCAATCAACCGTTTTTGAAGATCTCTGTCTCTCTCAGGTCTCTGTTTGTGAATTTTATTATCAATCGTTTCTATTTCTGTACTGAAATTTCGTCTCTCGAACTTTAAAATTTTCATATCGGTAAACGGAAGGAAGAAGATGACGACTATGGAGAGTTTGATTGGTTTGGTTAATAGAATACAAAGAGCTTGTACTGTACTCGGTGACTATGGTGGAGATACTGGTGGTAACGCTTTTAATTCCCTCTGGGAAGCTCTTCCAACCGTCGCCGTCGTCGGTGGTCAGGTAATTTCTCCGGTCATGAAATTAACTTTTGACTTCTTCTTAGGTATTTTCCTCTGTTGATTTGACTCTTTCAACTTTATACAGAGGTTCTCGCCCAAATGCAGCCATTGATGCGAGCTAAGGCTATGTACTTGCTCACCAAAGCCACCACAACTCTTTTCGCTCGTATAATTCGCTCCTCCCTTCTTCTTCTTCTTCTTCTTCTGCTTAATCTGTTTCAATTGAAAGTTTGTTTATTTGCGACTTTGTGTTTCCAGTGAAATTGAGGTGTACTGGTGTTAATCCCGATGATCATCGTGTGAAATCTGAAATGGTATTGTCTTTGTGAAATTCGAGTTATTTTTGTGTGGTTTTAGTCTCTTATCTTCTTGTTAGCTTGGTGCTTGTAGACTTTATAACTTTTGCTAATGCAATCAAAAGTTGGTTGTTTTATTGATGATGGTAGTATGGGTTTTTTCAGGAGCGGCTCAATGTGTACAAGGAGAAGTTTCAGAGGAGTATGGATCGAAGTAAAGGTAAAGACTGAATTTTTTTCAGTGCCTGATTGATTTGTTGAGAGATAAAAACTTGTTGAATTGAGGGGAAAAGTATGTATTGTGTTTATCAAATCTTTGTGTCTCTGGTTTGAAAACCAATTTTATGAATTGGCGATTGTATGGTTTCGTAGACTATACAAGTTTTCTTACTTTCTTTTTACATCGAAGAGTTGCTGCATTCGTTTACCTCTTAAGTCTTAGTCTCTTTATCTCTTTCTCGTAGCCTGTTTATTATTCTCTAATCCCTCTCTTTAATTATTTAACAATAGATTGCTCTGAAACTTGGCTTGATTTTCCTCTTGATCGTGACGAAGATCTTGATGGTAAACATACATTGACTCTTTGGGATTTGCGTTCAATTTCACTTATCAAAGTTTTAGGTTTTTCAATTGTGTTATCTTGTTGTTGTAGATTTGGAATGATTGTTGTTGTTATTACCCAACTGATTGTTCTTGTTACTGAACAAAACCTTTTTGTTTTTGCTTTTGTGTGTGTTGTAGGTGATGGAAGCAGAGCATTATGGAGAAAAAGTGTTGGTGCAGGTAAATCATATGATCTCTATTGCTAAAACCTGTCTCTTCAGTATTGTGTTGATATAACATTACAAGTACTCTTGGTTTTCAGTTTGAAGATTTTGCTAACCACCACACGTTTGAGCTTCTGTCCAAGTACAGCTCCGGTCATCTTGTTTTCAATGATGATATCCAAAGGTTAATTCTCTCTATCTCTCTATCTCTTTGTTCTATTTTGTTTACTTGTTCTAGAGAGAAAAGAACAAGAAACGTTTCTCTTTAAAAACTACATTGTTAACATTCATTCTTGGTTTTCTTACACAACACACACATGCTATATAGTAGTTTCTCAACTTACTACACAACACACACTTTTGGTTAATAAAACATTTGGAATTTGATATGAAATTGCAGGTGGTATTGCTTACGGATTGGATAGGATGGTGATGATGCTTGGAGGTGCTAGCTCCATAAGAAATTGAAAAAGTTTGTATTTTTGTTGTTCTTGTTTTATTTTTGGTATCATTTTATGTATTAAAAGAATTTCTTGTGGAGCATTCTTTGTAATGGTTGTTTTGTAATATAATTTTGCATTTCAAGTTTTTTTTATTATTCACAGCATTTGGTAATTAAAAACAACACAAACAAACAACAATTAGTAGCATTTAAGTGACTGAAAAGTGACTTGAAAAGAGATTCAATTTAGTCACTTCTAAAACAAAAGCGTCGCAAATCAGTGGCAAATTAGTGACCAAAATGTGACTAACCCAAAACGTGACAACAACAATATAGTCTCTAATTAGAAGCTAATTAGTCGTTAATTTGCGACGAATATAGTAGTCATAAATCAGTCGCAAAATCAGAAGTCGCTTATTTGTCACGCCAAAGGTAGTCTCAAATACGTTGCTAATTAGTGACTACCTACATGAGTCACAATTGTGTCGCTTATTTGCGACTGAGTTATGGAGTTATTAATCCGTCGCAAATTAGCGACGAATTTGCGACTGAGTTATGGAGTCCTAAATCCGTCATAAATCTGTCACTAATCAGTCGCAAATTAGCGACAAATACGCAGCGTCGCAAATTAGCGACGGTGTTTTTGCGACGACTTGTATTCGTCGCAAAGTAGTCGCAAATGCCTCATTAGTGACGAATTTGTGACGTTTCTGGTAGTGGCAAATGACCTGTTTTCTTGTAGTGGAAACGAACTCGGTTGCTCTTTCTAGTCTTTAACAGACCACTACACAAGAAGACAAGATGATAAAAAAAGTTATTTTAGGTTCCCGCCAAAAAGATCGAGAATACGAACTTTTTTAAAGATAGGGAAAGAAGTGAAGACAATAGAGTTGATATCTCCCAGAGAGGGAGTGAGGAAGTTTGAAAAAAAATCATTCTCAATAAAGATATAACTATCTTAAAATTGGTAAAAATATGGAAGTAATAGATAGTACTTGACGTGGACAATGAGCTTGATCGGCTAAGAAGCCCAATACTCAAAGTAGGCATGGCCCAAGATTGTATAAATCTCTTTTTCAACCAAACCCAAATTAATATTTATTATTTGACCTAAATGAATTTTTGTATAAAACTATAAGACATATACCCTACTTACATTTTAGCTTTCTTCTCTCTAATTTGTCCGCCGCCTCTCTCTTTTTCAATGTCTCCATTTTTGATGCATCGCTCTTTCGACCATATTTTTTCTTTCGATCACCATTCGCTTACTTTGGGTAAGTTTATTATTTTTTATATTGTTTTTTTGATTTTCAGAATTCATTTCATTTTCATTTCTGTAAAAGTGTTTATACATATATTTTACATTTTTTTGTTTTAAGATTTACATCTTTGGTTTGCAATTTTTCTTTCAATTTCTCAATACCGTTTTGTACAAATGGTTTGATGCATCGGGATATTTGGATAAGTCTAACTATCATCCACTAGTTATCTGTAATTTGTTAATTATGATTATTATTAAAATTTGTTATTTGTAGGCGTTTGATGGTTTTTACAAATTGATGTTTATGTTTTAGGTTTTTTGGGCATTTATGAATGAAGAGTTTTCTCTATCTTTTTTTCTTCGGTATTATTTTTGACGATTCAATGATCAATATATTAAATATATAGATCTATTTTTAATGATAGTCGAAGTGAAGAATTTGAAGATTTTAAGTCCTTACAACACGCATGCCCCTTACAAAGGTAAGTTCCTCTTCTTGTTTGAAACTAAAAACCATTATTTAGACTTTATTTATTCAAGCCGTTGCTATTAAACTTTTGGTGATGATGTTTTGCCTCTTGGAGCTATTGTTCAAAGCTATATTATTTGTCTCTACCTGCGTTGGTTGAGGCAAATTTGTACCAATGCATATCTATATAGACACTTTCTTGATTCGCTGCTATATAATATATATATTTTTTAATAGGCTAGTGCTTTATTACTAAATATAGTAGCAATCTTTCTTCCCTTTTTAGATGATAAATTCCATTTCATATGAAACATATCTTCTTTTTGATCTTTTTTGATAAATTGTGGGAGTTTCGGATTTTTAACTTATAACCTCACTTGTACCAATGCATATCTATATAGACACTTTCTTGATTTGGAAAATCTCTTATGAATATTTGATTTAAACATGACACTTCTTGTATCGACAAAGTAAAACGATCCTTCAATGATTCGCTGCTTTTATCTTCTAGGTAAGTGGCCATTCAAAGGGTTATTGTAACGACCGTGTTCCAAAGTTTTGATTTTATTTGGAGGTGTCGATCGACACCCTTGGGTAGTGTCGATTGACACCAGTCGTAGATTTCGGTTTCAGTTTGCTAAAACCGCGATTTTCACGCGGTTTAATTTGTGAAAACCTTAGGTTCGTCCCTTTTTAATCTGTTTGATCGCGAGCCTTCGAGGGTCAGAGAGAGGAAGAAGTGAGAATCGAGTGAGAATCGAGAGTTTAATCGGTTGTAGTCGCGGATCATTCGTTTTCTCAGAGTTTCTCGCCGTTCGTATTTGGAGAATCGTTCGTGTCGAGGTTCCCTTGCATTCCAGCATCTGGGCAGTGTGTCTAGGCCGTGCATTCGTCGTTTCGATCCGTTCATCCTCTTCTTTTAGCCGAGGTGAGTGCGTGATCGTTAGGAAATGCTAGAAAATGGGTGTGTTTGATTGATGAATTGAGTGATTGATTGTGTTGGCGTGTTATGGATCGTTTGTCACTGTAAATTGCGTGTGAATCGTGTTGGAATCGGTTTGGATAGTGACCGAGACGAGCCACGTGAGGACAGGCTCGGTCTCTGGTTTCTAAAACCGAGTGTCGATCGACACCTAGAGGTAGTGTCGATCGACACTCGGCGTTAAAATGTTGAAAACGTTTTGTGGTGTCGAGTGACACCATAATGGGTGTCGATCGACACCCTGTTTTGTGAATTGCTGCATTTTTGTTTAAATTGCGTTAACAGGAATTTTTAATTAAAAAGTTAAATTGAAATTGTGATAATTGTTTATGTATTTCCTTTTTGCGGGATGACCGCTTCACTGAGTATTTATGATAATACTCACGCAACTCCCGGTTTCTTTTGAGTTGCAGGTAAAGGTAAGATGTGATCGTGGAATCGAGGTGAGGACGGGGGATGATAGGATGTCTTTTATTTGTTTATGTTATGGATTTTTAGTAGCCGGTTAGGTTGCTAAATATTCTATTGGAATTGTTAGACTTGGTGTTATATTGGAATTGAATTATTGGTTATTTGGTTTAATGAATTGGATTTTAATTTATCTTACTGTATTTTCGCTTATTGTTCACCCTGATTTAATAATGTTTAATTAATTATAAATAAAAAAATGCGGGTGTTACATTTTGGTATCAGAGCCTACACGGTTTTAGGACGTAGATTGTGTAACCTGAGACTATGTGGTTTACTGTGTTTGTATAGAGTCTTAGATCATCCTCCCGAGCCTCCAGTGTGATTCCACGGTATGTTGTGTTATTTGTTTCTTTGTGACTTCTAGTAGCTTAGCCTGTGTTTTTGGGAAATGCAGCGCAGTATGGTTCCTGGAGCTAGAGGTCGTGGCAGAGCTGGTGCCCGTGGTGGCAGAGCTGGTGGCCGTGGAGGCCGAGGTCGTGGTCGCGGACCAGTGGTTGAGTCGTCTTTGAGTGCTACGCAGACGTCAGATATTCCTACGCATCTTACGGGATCTGTGAGTGAGACCAGTGTGAGTGTTGTGGGTGCCGGGAGAGGCGTCGGGATGGCTGGTAGATGAGCGGGCCCGGGTGTGGGTGCCGTTCCAGCTCAGGATTGTATGGATCGCATGGAGTGTATTCTGACAGAGTTACTGGGGCGTTTTCCGGCGGCGGGTCCGGTTCAGGCTCCAATGGTTCTACCGGTGGCGGAGGTGCAGCCGAGGGCTGCAATGGCTGAGGTGCGTCCGACCTATCTGGAGATGATTGGTCAGATGCGACAGTTGAGTACTGCTTTCTTTGCGAGCGGTGTTAGGCCTGAGGAGGCAGATTAGTGGCGCATGCGCATGGAGTGCAACTTCCGTTCGGTTCGATGTCCAGAGGATTATCGTGTTGAGATAGCTATCCACTATCTGGCTGGGGATGCTCATTTATGGTGGAGAGCGATTGAGGCTAGGAGGCCTGGGGCTGTTTGGACCTGGGGAGAGTTCGTGGTTGAGTTCAACGCCAAGTACTTTCCTGAGGAGGCTTTAGATCTTCTCGAGACGAGGTTCGTGGAGCTGGTTCAGGGTGATTGTACTGTGCGAGAGTATGATGCCGAGTTCAGCATGTTGCTTGTCTATGCAGATCGTGGCATGGAGGACGAGCGGACGCAAATTCAGAGGTTCTTGAGGTGACTCTGCGCTGATTTGAGGATTCAATACAGGGTTTAGGAGTACGCCTCGAGGGCGAAGCTGGTTGAGATGGCTGCATGCATTAAGGAGGATCTGAGAGGTCAGTTAGCTGTAGCCATTCCAGCGGCCGTACCAATGTCGGTTGTTCCTGCTGTCCAGCCGAAGAGACAGCAGCAGCAGCAGCAGAGTAGTTCCGGTTTTGGTTCTGGCAAAGGCGGCAAGCCTGCGCAGGGCCAAAAATGGAAATGGGATGGTGCTTCTAGGTCCAGTCAAAGGGGCGGAGCATGTTATGGATGCAGGAGTCTGGAGCATCGTTTGTCGAGTTGCCCCCGCAAGGGCGACCACCAGCAGTTGTTGCAGCAGCAGCCGCAGTCGCATTAGCGAGATTTGAAAGTGTGTTTCCAGTGCAGGGAGCCAGGGCATATCAGGACGATGTGTCCTAAATTGCAGCCGGCGACTGTAGCCGCGATTCAGCCAGTGGGTGTGCAGCCTATGGGTCAATTGAGCAGATCGGGCCAGCACCGAGGGTTTTTTCAACGGCAGAGTTCGGTTAGAACAGTGGAGCCGGACAGATCATAGGTAAAATTCTAGACTTGAACTTCGTAAATTCCTAGTGGTAGATTTTTTTGTTGTTGTTGTGCTAGTATTCTTTTATTTTACTTGTGGTCGAGTCATCAGGGTTCTCAACGCGTATAAAATTGTGTAGAGGCCTTGTTAGTGGGCGGTTTCGAGTCCCACATAATGTTTGATTCGGGAGCATCACAATGCTATATTACTCCAGAGTGTGCTGAAAGTAGTGGCATACAGAGCAGCGCGGGAGAGCGCGCAGGTATGGTCAAGGTGGCTGGAAGAGGTTTCCTGGCTACTTCGGGCCGTGCTAGAGCAGTAGATGTTTAGATTGCGGGGCATTCGATGCCAGCGGACTTGGTGATTAGTCAAGTAGCGCTGTATGATGTGATTCTCGGTATGGATTGGTTCTCTTTCTACCGGGTTCACTTGGATTGCTATCGGGGCAGAGTGGTCTTCGAGCGTGCTGGAGAGAAGTTGGTGTTTCAGGGCTTGAGACCAACTTCCAGTAGCCTATTATTTCGGCTATTCAGGCAGAGCAGATGATGGAGCAAAGTTGCGAGGCGTATTTGGCGACAATAGTGATGTCAGAGGACAGTAGTGAGGTTGTTTTTGAGGATATTCGAGTGTCGATCGAAACCAGTCGTGGTTTTCGGTTTCAGTTTGCTAAAACCGCGATTTTCAGGCGGTTTAATTTGTGAAAACCCTAGGTTCGTCCCTTTTTAATCTGTTTGATCGCGAGCCTTCGAGGGTCAGAGAAATCAAAAGGTTTTTGAGAGGAAGAAGTGAGAATCGAGTGAGAATCGAGAGTTTTATCGGTTGTTGTCGCGGATCATTCGTTTTCTCGGAGTTTCTCGCCGTTCGTATTTGGAGAATCGTTCGTGTCGAGGTTCCCTTGCATTCCAGCGTCTGGGCAGTGAGTCTAGGCCGTGCATTCGTCGTTTCGATCCGTTCATCCTCTTCGTTTAGCCGAGGTGAGTGCGTGATCGTTAGGAAATGCTAGAAAATGGGTGTGTTTGAATGATGAATTGAGTGATTGATTGTGTTGGTGTGTTATAGATCGTTTGTCACTGTAAATTGCGTGTGAATCGTGTTGAATCGTGTTGGAATCGGTTTGGATAGTGACATAGACGAGCCACGTGAGGACATGCTCGGTCTCTGGTTTTTGAAACCGAGTGTCGATCGACACCTAGAGGTGGTGTCGATCGATACTCGGCGATGAAAACATTTTTGTTTCTAATTAAAAAGTTAAATTGAAATTGTGATAATTGTTTATGTATTTCCTTTTTGCGGGATGACCGCTTCACTGAGTATTTATGATAATACTCACGCAACTCCCGGTTTCTTTTGAGTTGCAGGTAAAGGAAAGATGTGATCGTGGAATCGAGGCGAGGACGGGAGATGATAGGATGTCTTTTATTTGTTTATGTTATGGATTTTTAGTAGCCGGTTAGGTTGCTAGATATTCTATTGGAATTGTTAGACTTGGTGTTATATTGGAATTGAATTATTGGTTATTTGGTTTAATGAATTGGATTTTAATTTATCTTACTGTATTTCCGCTTATTGTTCACCCTGATTTAATAATGTTTAATTAATTATAAATAAATAAAATGCAGGTGTTACTGTTATGAGTATTTTTGGAATGTTTGAATAGGTCTTCTTTGAACACTCTTGAAAATAAACAAGAGGGTCCAAAAGGCTGCTTGTTCATCCAAAGGGTTACGAATACATTGAGGTACATATTGGTCTTGCTATGTTTCTTTTTTAACATCATATTTGTGGGAAAAAAACCTCGATCACACTAGCCAAAAATGAGAATACTCAAGAACAAAAATAAACTCTAAAACTTCCTAAGTGTAAAGAAAATATGTAATAACATTTGAAAAACTATTAAAGAATTTTAAAGGCTTCTCATTAATTATCTTTATTCAAAAAGATTACAAACATAAGAGGGATGAGCTATCTATGCTCCAAAATCTCTAACAAATATTTTGTCATAATCTTTAGAACATTTAATCATAATATCTATACTTTTATCTTGTAAATATCTAAATTGTTATTTACATTAAATTCGATAGAAAATTTAAAGAAGGTGATATCGTCTAGAGTATTTATAGAGAAAACCAATCTCTTAATATTATATATTAATTAGGATTGTTTATTAACATATATTACTAGAAGAAAAACAAAAAACTAAATGTAAACATAAACTTATGTTAGGCGGGAATACTCATCGAGTACATCAAAAGCAACAAAGTACGAATGAGCATGATAAAGAAAGAAAAAAAGCCATCCATCAAGCCAAAAACATGGAAACAGTTGATCAATCATGTTCACTTGACTACAAAACAAAAACATTCAACAATAGATCAAATACGATGTTCCTGAAAACTTGGTTCCTATCTAGATATATGTTTGTTTGCGTTACGAGTATCATAAGTAAATACATATAGTTTTTTTCACGAGATTTGGTTTTCCATAATCAATCCACTAGAAAAGTTTGCCACCTATAATTTCTATATGGCATCCACACTTCTTTCCTACATGGATAAATTATGAAAACAGTATCAAACACACATGCTTAACTACCATCCGGTGGCACCGGTGCATCACCGTTTTCTTAACGACTGCAATCTTCATAGATAATCAGCTCCAGCATGGTGGGACGACACCACATACACATGTGTTCCACTAACATTAAAATCCTAGGCGCATAACTCTTTTTGTCAATGCATCTTGCCTTTTATACTACCGCCACAAAAACCTCACATTTCATGTTATGTGGGCTTTTAACCTCTCACATAATTGAGATTTCTAATTTAGTAAAAGCCCAACCTCACTTTCAGTTTATATGTTATGCGTGTTGGAAAAGATGCCTTGTTATTCTAATAATTTGTATCATGATACTCCCAAAACCTTTCTTTCATTTACCACTTTGTCTGCTATTGTGTCTTCCGCCTCTGATCTTTGGTACTGCTGCTTTCGCCACCACCATAACTCCTATAAGGTAAAGATCACGTTCATTTTCAGCAAGGGCCAAATATTATTCTATGTGATTACGTAACTCCATTTCCTCCAAAAAAGGTCACACCTCAATACATCAAGGCTCCTGAAGCCATTGTACTGGTAAGGTAACCAAGAGTTTGTGGGTATCTTTTTACCACCAAATTATCTCTGACCAAATGAATTTAACCAGAAATATTTGTTTGTTCCATTACACTAGTGTTTCGGATAATATGAACCTAACCAAGGACTTGTGGCTATTCCTTTCCACCAAATTATCTCGGACTAGTTGAACTTAACAAAGAACTCATTCGTTATACCAAATGGGAAAATGCATATAAACTACTTTGGTGGAATGAAGTTGAAAGGTCCTAAACTAAGTTGTGGTCAATCTTGTTCTTGTTTTTTCTTCTTAACCATCATACTCTTTACCAATAAGGCCGTCGCCAAGAATGAAATCTAGATTAGGAGGGTTACTTGCAAACAACTATCGACCTTGTTTAACTTTTCTACAATTTGGACATTGCATCATGCATTTCGTATTGAAAGCGGAACCAATACAATATGTAAAAACATTTTAATAGCAAAAAAATAGATATCATAACATAGTACGTATGAAAAACCAAAAGTTCGGATATCTAACAAAAAAAATGTTGTGTTGACATGTTCCTACATGTATTGGTTCCATTTTCAATGTAACATACAAGATGAAATGTCAAATTGTAGGAAAGTTGAACATGGTCGATGGTTGTATGCAAATGGTCCTCATAATCCTAGTATCAATATTGACGGTGATAATTTGGTAGATAATTTGGTGGTTGTTATTTTTAAAATAAATTTTACTAAAAAATTAACTACAATTAGGTGTTGCTGACAAAAAAAAAACAATTATTATTTGTGAAAGGTAAAAAAAAACTATTAGCTCTAAAGATGATAATTGATAACTATAAAAGTAAATAGTGAATAATCAAATTTATAAATTCCAAACCAATCATAATTACAAAATTATATTTATCAGTTTAGTCCATTATATTTTTCCATATTATGTATTATTTTAACTTTTTCAAATTAAACATGATCAAATTTATTTGAAATGTGAACTTAACACACTTATAAGGTAAAAAGTTACTAGGTTATTTTAAGTATTTTGTTTACACTCTTACAAAGATATGTGTTTTAAATATTATTCATTATTTGATTTTTAAAAACAAAATAAATAATTTGATATAGATTATAATAATTTAACTATGTCAAAGGGATTAGGGTCGAACTTTAACAAAGGCAAATGAATCGTCTACGATATGAACCATGAACCCAAAGATGATGATGAGGGTCCTTTGGATTACTGTTCATTTGGAAGCAAAAACTATTTATGAAATAATTGGCGAATTTGTTAGAAAGATAACGGTTTTACATCATCTATGATTTATGCACGGTAACGAAGGCATGCAAAGGTTTTCTCGGGCCAGACGTCTTTGAATTTTTTCCTTGGTCCAAAATCATGCTCATTCCCGCCATGGAACATTTGGGAGTACCATTCTTTGACCTGATTTTTGTGAGAAGATCACTAGTGATGCTATAAAAATTATAGCTTTTTACAATATAAAACTTGGAAAGGTTATAACATACGGGTTTGAGGAATGAGCGCATCTTTATAGAGATGGAAGGGTTTGAAAGGTTTAAACTGCAAAGATAGGAAGTCAAATTTTAGGGTTGGTAACATTGTACCCAAATATTTTTTTATCTTATCTACAAGATTTATTTTCCTTTAAAATACAACAATCTTATCTCTTAAAGAAATGTAATTTTTTATATTTACTTATGCTGAATAATTTTTGTTACTAAAAATTAAATAAATAAAATTAATAATTAATTGGAAAATATCAAAAATACTATATTCTAATTGACTATATAAAAAATATAATATTGGAACATAGTCAATTGAAAAATAGTATTTTTTGATTTTTGCCAATTAATTATTACTTTTATTTGTTTAAATTTTGATAAGAAAATTTATTCAGCATAAATATAAAAAGTTACATTCTTTAAGGGATAAGATTGTTGTATTTTAAAGGAAAAAAATCTTCTAGATAAGATAAGAGATATTTAGGTATAATGTTACCAACCCTAAAATTTGACTTTTTATCTTTGCAGTAAAAACCTTTCAAAGTTCAAACCCTTCCAGCCCTATAAACTTGCGTGGGTTTTAAAATAACCATGGTTAAAAATGCAATAATTTCTAGCTTATTGAGTATTCGTTTGTTTAGTATTACAAAAAAATAGTGTTATAGTAAATAATTATCTAGATTTGAAGTATGAGTATTGTTAATACTTTTTTGGACATATGCAATGTTATATGTGAGAAGATATAGACTGTGTAACATCCGCGAACCAAAAAGTGGGTTTTTGGTGTTCGTGTCGAGTGACAGAGGAAGTGTGTCGATCGACACGACGTTTTGTGGAGTGTAGATCGACACAGTCCTGGCTAATATTTTAATCACGGTTTTTGGGGCTTGATTTAGGGATTTTGCCCTAGGGTTCGTATATAAGGCATCTGCAGTTCGTGGCCGCGTGGCCAAAAAGAAAACGCAGAGGAAACCTTGAGTTTTTGTGGGAAAAGTGTTAGTTTATTGTGTTAGTATTCTGAGTGAAAGAAACGATCGTTTATCGTGTTCTTCGTGGTTTCGGATCGGACCAGAGTGTGTCAAGGCTGTTGGTAGTTGCGTTCTTCGTGTTCTTCCTCCTTTCAATCCGAAATCAATCATTCCTAGGCTAAGGTGAGTTGTGACCATGGTTCTAGGCAATGAAGGAATGTTTGTGATGTGTTTTGGTATTGATTAGTGTGAAATTGTATAATTGATGTGTGAAGTGTGATTTGATGGTATTGTGGTTGTATTCGTTGTGTTTATTGTGCAGGTTGGCGACTCGAGTGACCGGAATCTGATCGAGAGAGGAGAGACTCGATTCTGGTGCACTTTGGTCGTGTCGATCGACACCTTGCTAGTGTCGCTCGACACGAACTGTTCTGGGTCTGAAATGCCTTGTGGTGTTATGTATTGTATCGTGTATTGATATATGTGATATTGGTTGTTACCTGAGCCTAAGTGATACGCCGTAGGTGTTATGACCAACTCACTAAGTATTTGTTAAATACTTATGCAACTAGTTTTTCCATGTGTTGCCGGTAAATGATAAAATGTGATCTCAGAATCAAGGCATTAGGGAGAGGATGATTAGGGATTTATTGGTTATTGTTTTTCTACTAAAACATGGTGTTTAGGTTGCTAGAATTATTTGATTGGTTATTGGAATTGAATTCAAATTAGAATTGAATTTGAGTTTGAATTGGTTTATTTAAATTAAATGGTTTAATGTGTTGTTAGGTTTTCCGCTGAGTATTTGGTAATTGTTGAATAGCCGTTGAGAATTAATAATTATGGGATTATTAATTCAGTTTAAGTATTTAAAACAACAAAAGGATTTGGTTGTTTTATACTGTTTATTGATAAAAATTACAACACATAGAAGACATCTTCTTTTGCACAATTTTGCAACTTTGATGTATTTATAAATATTCACTATGATTCTCTAAAATAATAAGTCATCCTTTTTTGTATCCAACACATTTGTAAAAACTAAAAACAACATGTAGTTTTAATAGTCAAAACGGTGTATTTTGAATTCCATCACCAATATAACATCCGTTAAATGTCGAGGGTTATATAGCGGGTTGACCAGAAATGCCAGATTTGATTTGTATTTCATTGGCCAGAAATGTATTTTTGCAAAACCTAATTACTTGGAGGTTTTTGTTTTGGTAGAAAACCATATAATATATTACGTTTAATAGATAAAATATCTAGTTATCAAACTTTTAAAATTCACAATGACATATTTAATCTGGAATCATATATATTTTTTGATATCAAAGAAAGAAAAAAAAGATAATTTTTGGAGATAAATGTTTAGAACTATAACGCCCCGACTGCCCTGACCGCTCCTCCCATGGGCCTTCATCCACTCTCAGGCCCGTGGGCCTACCATGTCCGATGATCGGTGCGTTAATTTGGGAGGCTCGGAAATGTTGTTTACTAACCTTGCAAATCACCACGTGATCTCTCCCTGTGTTTTGTCCTCACTCAGTCGGTACCAGAAATGACTTCCCAATAGGTTACCCATTCTTAAATTGCTCCAACTCAAGCATGCTTAACTCTGGAGTTTTCTCAAAACCTGTGACCGAAAAGATAAGTGCACTTTTGGTCATATAGGTAGCCAAATCAATTTTGTTAAGTCTCTCCGCATATACCGCTTATAACTAATGTGCGTTGAAACGGGGGTGTCTCAATCACCCCCACTAACAGATCGCAACGTCTTCGTTGCCTATAACAAGATCGTTACCCCCGACAGTCTGACTCATACAGTTGTCAGGGTACTCTCTGATACCACTTATAACGCTCCGACTGCCCTTCCCATGGGCCCCCGTCCACTCTCGGGCCCATGGACCCACCATGTCCGACGATCAGTGCGTTAGTTTAGGAGGCTCGAAATTCTTGTTTACTAAGCATGTAAATCACCACGCGATCTTTCCCCGTATTTTGTCCTCACTCACTCAGTACCAGAAATAACTTCCTAGTAGGTCACCCATCCTTAAATTGCTCCAGTTCAAACACGCTTAACTCTGGAGTTCTCTCAAGACATGTGACCGAAAAGATAAGTGCACTTTTGGTGACATAGGTAGCCAAATCAATTCTTTTAAGTCTCTCTGTATATACCGCATATAGCTCATATGCCCTGAAACCGGGGTGTCACATGAATGATAACTTACATTAACCATAGTTATTAAATTTTCATAATCAATTATTAGAGTTATTAGTACACATTTAATTTTATTATTTTAATAAAATAAATCATGAAGAATGTCAAAAAAATAGATGACATATGTCATCATCTCATGATTCGGGTTGATGAAAACCTTATAATATTATTATACTAGAAAAACTCCACGCGTTGCGTGGAAAAACTATTTATATAAATTTTAAAATTATTTTACTGTATACAAGTGATATTTTAAAAACATTCTCACAAATTATATTTTTAAAAATCAAAATATAAAACTATATGATAATATGTTTGAAAATTTTATTAGATGTAAAGACAAACAATATGTTTTGTCTTATTATTTATATTTGAGAAAAAAAACCAATTTTGTGAATGACTTTTAGAAAAACTTTTAGTAGCGGGTTATATATGTTCCTATCTGTGATATATACAAGTGTCTTTAGTAGTCTAGTGGTTCTTCTCCACTTAAATTATTGAGGTTTGCTGGGTTCGAAACCTAGAAAAAACATTTACAAATATTTTTTTAAAATAAAAATTTGTAAAGAAAGAGATGACACGTGTCGTCTTGTCAGAGCTTGTTGGCTTTTATAAACCTTAAAATATTATAAAGATAGATAGTCGTCCATTTCAATGCTACAACCCTTATTCAACTTATAAGGTTAATTTTTTTATAAATACCTTGGTTGTGGTTTGGAATTTATAAATTTTGGTCTTTCACTATTTACTTTTAGTCTTTTATAGTTATCAATTATTACGTTTTACAACTGATAGTTCTTTCGGGGAATTTCAAAAATGTCACTTTTAGTGTTCGAATTACTTGCAGCATTGAGATTGGTCTTGTAATCTCATTCACTTCATCGTAGAAGATTCTAAGAATTTTCCCATCAGAATACCTATGGTGAGGATACTTACTGCGATAATCTTTCCCAAGCCTCACAAAAGAGTCTCATGAATGTTTAAAGTAGTGATTTTTTTCTCTCAACGAACATGTTTTGGATATAGTGTAGAAGTGATGGCCAAGAATGCATTCTTCTCAAGTTGTCAACGATAATAGAAGAGGCCACAAAATGTAAATGTAAAAAAAAACTCGTGCCAGTGCGAATGATCACATAGTACACCAAAACAATTAAACAACACTAAAAAGCACCAAAACATGAAAACAGTTTATCAAATCATGCTCACTTGAGTACGCAAGAAAACGTATGAACTCGGAACCTTACGCACAATATTAGCCCACTCAATGTTTCCCCAAAGTTCATCATTGTTGCGTCTTTCAAGCGCAATCTCCGCACACCATTATATTTGTATTGACCAAGATCTACAAACTCCCATAAATTAAAAGTTTCCCATGGTACTTCGCTATTTCAATCACACCACAATGTTGGTACTCATTCAACATAGTCAAACTTCTAATAACTCTCCGTTCATTACACTTTGAGTCATACCAGAAACCACTTTTTTATGAATATGAAACCATAAATTCTCTACCACACATTTGAAGATGGATCACCATTTTATTTGCGTTTGGTTTTAGGGTTTTATTTGCGATAAATTAAATGGTTGAATTTTACTTATCACCATTTTTTTAATTTTTATTTATTTTTATTTTTTTCCCCGCAACATAAATGTCGTTATTTCATTAAATCTTAATTGTGTGTAAATTTAAAGCACAAATGCTGTATTTTCTTTCATGATAAATTTAAATCAACTACAAACATTTTCTCCAAAATTGTTGTTTTTCTCACGTCTATATCAAACAAAGAATCAATTTAATTTTAGGTAACTTTTACAACGTAAACCGATGGTTCCAGTGCATTTCAAACTCTACAAAAATAGCACAATAGAGACTGAAAAATTCGTAGGTAAGTTTTTAAAAAAATATATATATATATATATATTTATGTTAATGCCTAAACAAAAAATAAAATGTTTTTGTCAAAAAATTAGAGAATGTCATTATTTTTAGGGTTAATTAGGTGAATATTACTTTTGGGAGGAAGAATTAAGGTTAAAATAATATGTCTAAAATTATATTTAGGTAAGTAGCAAAGAAAATTAAAAAATATGACGAAGTTGCCCTTACAACTGTCATTAAGGTAAATCTATATGTAATAGCAAACCCAAAAAAATGATTTTTTTTTGTTGTGTCCTCTCAATTTATATATAGTGATTGTTTTAAAGGGTTTCATTTGTGTCTTTTCGTAAAAAATATGTTTGGTGGTTATTTCTAAAAACATGTGTCTTTTCGATATTACCATTTTGTTAAGAGTTGTTATACTCTGCAAATGCATAATTCGTTGAATTTCTAGTTTCGACTATTTTGTAGGAGGATCAAGGTGTAATAGAGATGGTACACGTCATTCTATATCATTTTCTAATTGTTTCTTTTCTCCCTCTAGAACCAGAAATACTTTCTCATCGAAATGACAATCTACAAATCGTGTCGTAAAGACGTCACCAGTTTGTGATTCTAGGTATCGTATATGATTGATGGAGAATCACAACCATCATATGTTGTGGTGGCACTATAAGAACATATACCGCAAAACCAAAAATTCTTAGATGGAATATATTCGGTTCTCGACAAAATGCTAATCTCAACTATTGGTGAATTTATCACATATATATTACATCATTATTAGATTATGATGATATACAACTACTTGTATGCTATCTAATGCGATTAGGGTTAGCAGCTTCCACATGTGCTTCCATGATGCAGCTCTCCATGTACGACATCTTCCATGATGGACAGACTTTCCCCGACGAACGAATATGCATGTACGCCATCTTCCATAATGAACAGATTCTCCCTGACAATCGGCTTAGCATGTATGACATCTCCAATGATGGACATAGTCTCCCCGAACGATGATGGCTCTACTGGTTTCACTCTAGAACCTCCGAGAAGCGTTTCTTCCATTAATCTGCAATAAGTTGTTGATATACTCCCTATTTTACTATCTATTTCAATGCATTTTCTAAGTATTTTAGTAAGGTTTTACACCAAATATGTAGTTTTCCTCGTATTTGTAGTTTTAGAGTCTTTACAGGGAAAATCATCAAAATGGATCAAAAAGAGCTTAAATAGGTGTAATCTAAGCTACAACAAGTTTCACAAGCCAAAAACTTAGTCCAAGCCAAAGATTTCTCAAGATATCACATTTTACCAAGTTGGACATCATTGAAGAGTTTGAAGTTTGGCTACAGACGGATGATCAAATCAAGTAGAATTTTATAAAACTTGGTTATGTTCACGATATTTGAGTCAGCTTTCTAATGGAGTTGTAATTATGTTATTTGGAGTAGTGAGAAAAAATATACACTTGATTTACGGAAGACATGTCAAACTACCTCAGAAATTATGTTATTTGAGTCAGGTTTCTAAGGTGCAGTATTGAATCAAACACCGGACGAAGCTTTGACCGGTGCATGTGACCGGTTCCAGCATAAGAAAAAGCACATATGGCCCAAAAACCGGACGAGATTTTGTGTCTGGTGTGAGTGATCCATATTTGAGCAGTTTCGGCTGAAAAAACGTTTTTGCCTGAAACAAAGCCTTAGGATACTCTAGACCTATATATACTTGTTTTTGGCCTCTTGTTGTAGGGTTTGCCGAAATAATAAATATTTTTTATTCATAGATAACAGCCACCACGCCTCCTTTCGGTGGATAATCTCGCTTTGTACTCCGCTATAGAGAAGAATTTTCTATCCTTACTCTTTTAATAAAGTTTATGATCATGAATTCATCTTCTATTTTCTGTTTTCGTGCACTATGTTTGAGTAATTTACTTGTTAGGTTTTAGGTTGTCAATGAGTTTCATAATTCGATAAGATTGATGATTGTTTAAGGATATCAATAGGATCTTCATCTTTACTTATACTCTATGCATGATTGCTTTACCGCACATTTAGTAATCTCATCTTAGGTTAATATATTTTGCAAAAGCTTTTATATTGTCTGAACTAGTATTCGATAAGCCAAACGTCTTAACAATTCGAAAGGTTAGTTAAGAAGTTGAATAACTTTATCAGAACTTGAACCTTTATTACGTGTTTTCACTTTGTAATAATCATCAAAAATTGAGTTTATTAGGGTGATTAAACATAGTGGTTAGAGCCAAGAAAGTGGAAAACTATACCTTCATGTTCTAAGTTCTAGATGGTCCGGTATATCTAAAATCCCTAGATTAAATCAATCATTATTGTTGCATGATTCTCTGCGAATTACTTAATTTCTAACGCTTTTCTCCTATTGATTTCAGTTTCCATTTCATATTTCTTCCATGTTAATTCACAATCACACAAACGACCAAACCATAATTTATTCTAGCTTCATTTTATTAATTACAATTCGTAGTGTGATTAACAAATCCGCATGGATTCAATTCCTTATCTATACTAATTGTGATTGATGTGCACTTGCAGGAAGTTGGTTAAATGCTTAAAACTTACACCACATCAGCTGTATTATCTGGGATTCAAACCCCATACCTGATGTAGAAGCCTTTAAACTCTTGAACACTGGACCAAGGGGCTTCCACTTATAACATATATTTAAAATAGTAAATTAGTATTTCAAGTCACTACCATAGAGTTGGGTCTCGCCAGAAGATCATGGATGAGTCATCGACTCAAAAAGCGACAATCGTGACTTGCGGAGGATGGTTTACAAGCATATAAAAAGGCGGTATTGTCTTCGTCGTCTTCCGTGGTGTCTTCAATCTCTATACGTTGATGCCATCCAACTCAACAGTCCATTTACCTTTGTGTTGTTTCAATTTTCATTGCATTATTCGGTATGAATCATGCTTTGGCTTCTTCTTAGTTGATTTATGTTGTTGTGTTTTGGTTTCAATGTCATTGTAATGTCACCTAGGAAATTAAGTTTACTCGTCTTTTGTGTTTATGATTGCCTCGTCGTAATTGTATGTACATTTTTCATGAAATTTACCTATTCCCCTTTCAATTGAAGAAACTAGGCATTCCTTTTAGTTTATTGCTTTTGTTGTATGGTTTAATTGGGTATTCAATTTTTTTGTACAATTGGATTTTTAAAGTATAACCTGAGGTCATATGTACATCTAAAAACATATCTTCAAAAGAATATAAAAGATAATTTAGGGTATTTACTTGAATTAAAAATAATAATACCAACTAAAAATATGATAATAAATAGAATATTACATATTTAACACATGTGTGCTGTTATTTAGGTGTACTTTACACATGTGCGTCCTTAGTTAACATGTAGTAGTACTCTAGTATATGAGTTGTGTTACAGATTTGTTCATAGTAGTACTTTTGGGAATTTATCAATTTATTTAGTTATACCATGTTACAAAAAAAAAAATTTTAGTTGTACATGTGATATTTGGAATTTGTTACACATTTCTAGGGGTGGGCATAATTCCCGTTCCGTACCGAATCGTCCCGTTCCGTTCCATTCCCGACCCTATATTCCCGTTCCATATTGAATTATATTCCCAAATGGTACAAGTGAGTGATTCCCGTTTGGGAATGGGACAGGACGGGACGGGAATGGGAATTCCCGAAGTCCCATTTGTCCCGAAGTAAATATTTACTTGTATAAAATATATCTTAGTAGATATAAGTTTCTTAGTTTTTCATATATGTTACTATATGAGTAATTTTTTTTGTATGCTACAAATCATTTGCAAGAAATGATTGATCCGAATATTGTTTTACCTATTGAGATTTGAGAGTGTTGGTTTACTTAGAATTTTATTTTATTTTAGTAAGACTTTAGTTTATTAAGTTGCAAGTGTTGGTCTACTTAAAAATTTATTTTATTTAATCAAACTTTAGTTTGTTCAATTGCATTTTGGTAGTACTATGAAACTGAAGTTTGAAAGTTATTTTAATTTATTGAGATTTTTTATGATTTTAGTTTATGATATTTCATTTTGCTATTGCTTTGAGATTTTTTTTTGAAATTTTCTTTTGTCATGTTTTTTCGGGAATTCCCGTTCCGTTCCTGTTCCGTTCCATAATATATATGAACATAAATGAGACAAATATTTTGATTCCCAAATACCCGTCCCGTTTTCGTTCCCGGAAATTCCCGTCCCAAATCCCGTTTGCCCACCTCTACACATTTCCTATGTTTCCATGCAATAAATGTGCAACACCACCTTTTCTGCGAATTTTTGCATGACAAGGGAGATATAATTATGAAACATGCATAAACATTTTATAAAAATTTATTTATATTATAAATACTAGTTTATTTAGTAATTTACACTTAAGTTGCAAAAACACCTCTTCAAAATTTTTAATTTCATTATAAAATTGAAATATTAACCATATTAAATTGTTCATAGTAGTACTTTTGGAGATTTATTAAATTATTTAGTTATACCATGTTACGAAAAACAAAGTTTCAGTTGTACAATTGATATTTGAAATTTGTTACAGATTTCCTTTGTTTTCATGCAATAATATGTGTAATGAAACAATCAGGCTTTTTTCATACTTAATAATTTCTACTGCGGAAACTAATAAATCATTCATTAAATCCATAAATAAATACTCAATATTCCAAAACAATTCAAACATCAGGTTCAAGAATGAATAAATAAATAATCTAGTAACCTATGACCACAGGTTCACTAGACTAACAACAACTGAACACAACACCCTATCATCTTTTTCGCAAGGCCTCGATTCCACGATCACATTTTTCTTTTACCTGCAACATATAGGAAAGCGTTGCGTAAGTATTTCATAAATACTTAGTGAGTTGCTCTTCCCGCCAAACGGCGTAACCAGTAGGCTCAGATAATCATTAACATAACCAATATAAACCAATTCCACACATAGCATCACTCAACGATACATAATCAACATATTTCCGGAAATCAAAAATGCATGTCGAGCGACACCACCGAGGCGTCGATCGACATTGAAACAGCCAAGCTTTTTTTTTTAATTAATTAACCCGAATCAAGTATTCCCATAAATACTAATTCTCAACGGTTAACTCAAGCCAACAACCAATAACCAGCGGAATCAATATTAATATTAACCCATTAAAAAAATTCCAATTTATCTCAACATTTCTAGCAACCTAAACCAGGTTCTTCCAAATGTAAAACCAAACATATAATCTAGAGATCCTAATCATCCCCTCGTCTCAGCCATGATTCCACGATCTCAAACTTTTTCATTACCTGCAACTCAAAAGGGAAAAATAGAGTTGCGTGAGTATTATCATAAATACTCAGTGAAGCGGTCATCCCGCCTACCGATTACATAATAGGGAAATAACATGTCAATTACTACGTGAACAATCAATCATACAACAGATATACAACAATCAACAATTAAGCAATTTTC
The DNA here is from genome assembly GCA_963576765.1 of Draba incana. Lineage (NCBI taxonomy): Eukaryota > Viridiplantae > Streptophyta > Magnoliopsida > Brassicales > Brassicaceae > Draba > Draba incana. Next base: position 16,356,487 of record OY755210.1, read on the forward strand.
ACATTTTTATAAAGTGGTGTCGATCGACACTCCCTCGTGGTGTCGATCGACACTCGTATTCCGAATTCAAACCTCGCGATCATAAAAAGGGGGTGTCGATCGACACTACCACTAGGTGTCGATCGACACTCCTCGCAGAAACCTAGCCAAGTAGAATCCTCACGAGACTTGGTCCCATTTCATCGTACGAGACTGATCATGAATAAAGCTATCACATATCACACGGAATAACACAGGAATATCAATCAATTATCATCACAATTCAATTATTCGATCACAATCATCATAATTCAATCACACAATCCCCTAACAAGCTAATCCCGTAACCGCGATCACACACTCACCTCGCTAAGCTGATGACAAAGCTAAGAATACAAAGCCAGCGACTCGAGATCCTCGCAATCTCTGGTCTCACACGTAAACCCCAAGGAAAGCCTCTTCTAACACCTAAGGCTCATAATTAGGATTTACGTAAAACTCAAATTAGGTTCTCCAGAATCAGAACGACGAACCAACTTAAAACAATCACAGGGATCGGAGTTTACCTCTGAATTCAGATTTTCAACCCAATCTGAAAACTAGATTGAAGGAGATTTCCAACGATACTAAGATCGTCTCCTGAATCCTTTTGAAACGCCGGGAAAACGCTTCCCAAGATGACTAATCAAATCCTGAAACTGCACAGACCACTCACGGAAAAACGATCATAATTCAATAGCCACAAATCGAAACGACAATCCGATTTTTCCTATGGCTAGCTAGGAAACAAAAGAACATACCTACCAAAAATAACACTTATCAGGCACGATATGATCAACCGTTCCTCGCCTCCACCAAGATGGACGAATCTCGCTTCTCCTTCCTCTCAATCTCCTCCCACAAAACTCTTTCTCTCTCTTAGAAACTCACAAAAACTCCTCTTTTCTACTGATAAACACGGCCACAAGTCTGATCCAAGGCTTAAATACGGAAACCCTAAGGTCTATCCTTCAAACCGAACTAAAACGCATAATTAAATCGAACCAAAACCGATTCTAAAACATTGGTGTCGATCGACACTGCTCCCTGGTGTCGATTGACACCCTTACCGAAAGTCCATATTTCGGTTTGGGATTTTACAGACATGACCAAAAGCTCTGTGTCGAGCGACACCACAAAGGTGTCGATCGACACACTGCAAATATTCGTGTCGAGCGACACACTCCTGGTGTCGACACGCCTCACTAAAACGCAGAATCGAGTCTTTCTCCTCTCGTGACTCGATTCTGGCTACACGAGTCGCAAAACTTGCATGGAAATAAAGAACACAATATCCAAACCACACAAACACAGTAATCAACGAGTTCACACACAATCAATCAACCAAAAACACAACAATTCATCATCATAGCCTAGAAACCGCGGTCAAAACTCACCTCGGGTTTTAGGAATGAATGAAAAATGGATTTGAACGCTATAAAACACACGAACCAGACCTTCACGTTTCGATTCCCACGAACCCAGACGAAACACCTACAAAACTCTAACGAACGGATGATCCTCAAGATACTAGACACGAAGAAAATGGTTTCGGGGAATTTCTTTGCAACAATTCACCCAAAACACAAAATCTCTCTCTCAACTAGTTCTTTTCTTCCTCCCCCTCGATGGCACAATTCCAAAGGGATTTATAAACGCAAACCATAGGGTTTATTCCCTAAACCGAGCCAAAAACTATAATTAAAAAGTTAATAACTCGGTTCAGAAAATGTAAGTGTCGAGCAACACCAAAGGCCGGGTCGATCGACACCAACAAAAACCCTCGTGTCGATCGACACACTCCCTGTGTCACTAGACACGACCACCAGAATTCACATTTATGATTTGCGGATGTTATAATTCTCCCTCACTAAACTGGATTCGTCACAGGAACTGCCAAAACCGTCAAATTAGGCTGCAGATCCTCAGAAATCTTAGCCACCAACTCCTTTGTTTCATGTAGGCACTTCCTCAACATCAAGACATGAAAAACCTTACGAAATGCCTTCATAATCGGAGGTAACTCCAGCCGATAAGCAACTGGCCCAACCCGCTCCACTACCGGAAACAGACCCATAAACCGCGAACTCAGCTTGTTCTCTGCTATGGATCTGTTAGGACCCCTCAACGTAGCCATCTTGAGATCCACACGATCTACCACTGCAAACTCAAGCTCTCGCCTCCGCTTATCTGCATAACTCTTTTGCCTATCCTACTCTTCCTTCATGTTCAGTCTCACAACTCGAACGTTCTCTGTCATTTCTTGAACATAAGTAGCCCCATGAATACTCCGCTCCCCCACTTGGGTCAAACATAAGGGTGTCCTGCATGGCCTCCCATACAAAGCCTCAAAAGGAGCCATCCCAATGCTCACCTAGAAACTCTAATTATAAGCAAACTCCCCAAAACTCTGAAGCAAATCTCGAATCCCGCTCTGACACAATACTGGCTGGCACTTCATGCAGCCTCATAATCTTCTTCACAAATTTCTTTGCCAAATCAGCCATGCCGTCTGTCTTCTTGATGGCCAGAAAGTGTGCAGTTTTAGTCAATCGATCCATAATAACCCAAATAGCATCAAAGGTCCACAAGTTAGGCCATCCTACCACGAAATCCATCGTGATCATGTCCCACTTCCATTCCGGAATAGGTAAACTCTGCAACAAACCACCCGGAACCTTATGCTTTGCCTTAACTAACGAACGCGTGTTGCACTTCGAAACCCAATCCGCCACATCTCTCTTCCTCCCGACCCAGTGATAATACCGCTTGAGATCACGATACATCTTAGTCGCTCCAGGATGAATCGAGAACTTGCTCGCATGAGCCTCTCTCAGAATCTCCTGCCTCAACTCCTCTACCTTGGGTACACAAACCCGACCACGAACAAGAATCGTCCCATTCGATGAGACCTGATACTCAGAACCCTATGCGATCGATGAAGCAACCAAACTCTGATCACTCGCCTGACCCATGCGAATCCTACTCAGAAGATCTGCCTGATCAGCCGCGTCTAAGCCCAACGGTTCCTGCGATATAGCGCATAACCTCAAGGTGCAAATCTCCCTCACAAGAGACTCAATATCCTGCTCCTGAGCTACATCTACACGTCAACGACTCAAGGCATCCGCTACTTGATTCGCCTTACCAGGATGATAAACAATACCCAACTCAAAATCTGCCAACAGTTCGACCCCACGTCTCTGTCTCACATTCAGCAACGGCTGAGTGAAGATGTGCTGCTGATTCTTATGGTCTGTGAAAATCTGAATTTTCCCACCATACATATAGGATCTCCAAATCTTCAACGCAAACACCAATGCACCCAATTCTAAGTCATGTATAGGGTAATTACGCTCAGCACTCCTCAGCTGCCTCGAAGCATACACAATCACTCTACCCTCTTGCATCAACACGCAACCTAGACCAATCACAGAAGCATCGGTGTACACTGCATAAGGCTTACCCGGCTCAGGCAATGCCAACCCGGTGTACTCATCAACATCTCCTTCAGCTTCATAAAGCTGTCCTCGCACTCCTGAGACCAAACAAACGGAACATCCTTCCCGGTCAACTTCGTCATCGACTGAGCTATACTCGTAAAGCCCTTGACGAACCTCTGGTAATAGCCTGCTAAACCCAGAAAGCTCCTGATCTCAGTAGCATTAGACAGTCTAGGACAATCCCGAATAAATTCTATCTTAGCCGGATCCATAGAAACTCTATCTGCAGAAACAATATGACCAAGAAATCCCATCTCTCTCTACCAAAAACTACACTTGCTCACCTTAGCAAAAAGCTTCTGCTCCCGAAGCTTCTCCAGAACTAACCGCAAATGCACCTCGTGCTCCTCCGGACTCTTAGAGTAAAAAGGATATCGTCGATAAGGATAATCACAAAGATATCCAGATACTCCTGAAATACGTCGTTCATCAACCGCATGAACGCTGCTAGCGCATTAGACAAACCGAAAGGCATAACCAAAAAATCGAAATGCCCATATATAGTCCTAAAAGCTTTCTTCCGAACATCAACCTCGTCGATCAGAATTTGATGGTATCCTGATGCCAAGTCGATCTTGGAGAACCAAGTAGCACCCCTCAACTGATCTAGAAACTCATCAATCCTCGGGAGACGGTACTGGTTCTTCACAGCGACCCGGTTAAGTCCCCGGTAATTTATACATAACCGAAAACTGTCATCCTTCTTTTTCACAAACAACACCGGCGCTCCCCACGTTGAAGTACTCGGACGAATAAAGCCCTTACTAGCCAAAACCTCTAGCCGCTTCTTCAGCTCTGCGAACTCTCCTAGAGCCATCCTGTAAGGTACCTTAGAGATAGGCTCTGTCCCGGGCTCTAACTCATTCGTAAACGGATCAGATCGAGACCGCAATAATCCTTGCAACGATTGAAAGACATCTGCAAAATCCTGAACAACCTGAATTTCACTCACAAAAACCTTACCAACACACTCTGGCATATAAATCGTTGCCAAATAAGCCTCGCATCCTTGCTCAATCATCTGCACTGCTTGAACCGCAGAAATCACGAAACTTCCTGAATTCAGTCTTACTCCCTGAAACACCAATTTCCCTGCATCATGCTCGAAGACTACTCTGCCTCGATAACAATCTGGATGAACTCTGTAATGAGACAACCAATCCATCTCCAGGATAACGTCGTACAGCTCCACCGGACTGATCACCAAATATACTAGCATTGACTTACCCGCAATCTGAACATCAACTACTCTAGCATGGCCTGAAGTAGCCAGGAATCCACCTCCAGCCACCTTAACTAAACCCAAATGCTCACCAACGCTGCTACGGATGCCACTTCTCTTGGCATGCTCCAGGGTAATAAAGCAGTTCGATTCTCCAGAATCAAAAAGCACATGAGACTCAAAAACTCCCACTAACTAGGTCCCTACACAATTCATATGCGTTGAGAACCCTACTAGACAATCACAAGTAAAATAACAGAACAAACAACAATTCACCAACTAAAAGAATTATGAGGTTTGAGTCTAAGATTTTACATGTGATCGAAGTGCAGCTATGTTGCCCCTGCCCCACCTCTCCCGGGGTATAAACTCGCGGTGCTAGTCCATTCTATCCTAACGGCTGCACTGCCGCCACCTACGTCACTGGCTGGACTACAATAACAGTCATCTGCAGTAATCTGGGACACATCTACCTGATGTTCCCTGTCTCTCTGCAGTGGAAACAGACACTCAAATCCGACTGTTGCGACTGCTGTTGACGCTCACCCTTCCTAGAGCAACTCGACAGACGATGCTCAAAATTACCGTATCCATAACACGCTCCGCCCCTCGAACTCTGACTGGGCATGGAACCTGAACCATTCTCCAGCTGCTGCAGCCTCAGCTGAACTGCATGAGCAACTGTCACTGGAAATATTGCGGCTGCCTGCCCTTTCAGATCCTCCTCGATACCTGCAGCAACCTGGACCAGCTTTCCCCTCGAGGAGTACTCCATCACTCTGCATCTGGTCCGCAAATCCGGCGTCCGCTGATCGACCATGCCTCTACCCGCATAAGCCAGCAACCGACCAAACTTAGCATCGTACTCGCACACAGAAAGATCTCCCTGAACCAAATCAACAAATCTTGTCGTGAGACAATCTAGAACCCCCTGGGGAAAATATTCGGCGTTGAACTCAGCCACAAATTCCCCCAAGTCCACACTGCACCAAGCCTCCTAGCCTCAATATCTCTCCACCACGCGTGCGCATCACCACTCAGATAGTGGACTGCCAACTCAACCCTGAAATCTTCAAGACAACAAACCGAGCGGAAACTGCGCTCTACCCGCAACCACCACTCATCTGCATCCTCGGGGCTAACACTACCCGAAAAGAAAGTAGTACACATCTAACGCATCTGACTCACCATCTCCAGGTAAGACGGACACACCTCTACAACTGCAGCCCTCGGCTGCATCTCTGCCACTGGAGGCACTACTGGAGCCTTAACCGGAACTGCCACCGGAAACCGCTCCAACAACTACGCCATAAAGCCCTTCATACGCTCCCATCGATCCTGAGCTGGAACAGCACCCACACCTGGGCCCGCTCCTCTGCCAGCCATACCGGTGCCCCTCCCAACGCCCACCCGCTCCTCCTGGGCCCGCTTCATCTTTGCCTCTGGCTCCCAAGTCTCATCCTTCGTACCGCTACAGTCTCATAATACCCTCAGCAACGGTATACTCTTCCGATGCAGGACCTTATATCTCCTCCCGAGAATCCTCACAGGCACTGCAAGAACTGTCAAATCTGGCCTCAGATCCTCCGGGATCTTAGCCACTAACTCCTCCAACTCATGCTGGCACTTCCTCAACATCTACAAATGGAAAACCTTATGGAATTCCTTCATGATCAGAGGTACCTCTAACCGATACGCCATCAGCCCAACTTGCTCCTCTACCGAGAACATACCCATAAACTGCGGACTCAGCTTATTCTCTGCTATAGATCTGTTAGGACCCTTCAACATAGCCATCTTGAGATACACACGATCTCCCACTGCAAACTCAAGCTCTCTCCACCGCTTATCGGCATAGGTCCTCTGCCGATCCTGAGCCTCTTTCATGTTCAGCTCTAAAACACGAATTTTCTCTGTCATTCCTGAACAAAACTCGCACCAAGAATGCTCATCTCCCCCACTTGGGGCAGCAAAAAGGTGTCCTACACGGCCTCCCATACAACTCCTTATGGAGCCATCCCAATACTCGCCTGAAAGTTGTAGTTATACGCGAACTCAGCCAGGTACCAATGATCAGCCCCATGATCACCCCAATCACGCACATGCATCCACAGCAGATCCTCTAAAGTCTGAATAGTCCTCTCCGATTGACCATCAGTCTGCGGATGATAAGCCGCACTCATAAACACCTAAGTGTCTATCTCTGTCTGAAGAACTCTCCTAAACTCCGACGCAAATTTAAGATCCTGGTCTGACACAGTACTGGCTAGTGCTCCATAAAGCCTCACAATCTCTCTCACAAATTTCTTAGCCAAAACCGCAGCTCCATCGGTCTTTTGAATGGCCAAAAAATGTCCCTACTTGGTTAGACGGTCCACAATCACCCAAATAGCATCACAGGTCATTGAATTAGGCGATCCGCCCACAAAATTCATAGTGATCATATCCCACTTCCACTCTGGAATGGGCAACTTACAAACTATCACTCGGCACCTGATACTTCACTTCCATAAGCTGGCATTTACCGAACGTTGTGATCCACTCGTTGATATAACACGGAATTACACCCGCACCCGGAGGTCCATATCCCGTCTCAAGCTTATGCCACGATCAGACATTGATTACTCCTACTCATACCGACGTCATCACACTCTCAGAACGTCTCCTTCCAGTTAACGATGTTGATGCCCCTCTACCCTCAAGCTAAGGATATAAATAGGAAAAATACTTCCTATAGAGTAATCAATTCCTATGTTTACAAGCACCTGAAACTAGAATTACCTCCCGATAATAACTCGGCATCCCATACTCTAGTATATCCTCTGTGCTCCTACTGCACACTTGAAAAACACAACTAATCCTCCTTAAAATCCAAACATGACCACCGAAGCCATCACTAAACCTATGTTTAAGCGCACGTTACAAGTATTTATTATTCTTTAACACATTTTCACACCCCTCGCACTCACAGAAACGAATCTGTTAAGCCATCGGTAACACATGAACCACAATCCCAATGCTCATATTGGCACCTCACTTCCGAGCAGCATACAAGAGACAAAAGTCTCTAACGGTAAATGAGTTATTCGAGACCGCAATCCCTATAGTAATAAATATTAAACGCCTATAAACATCAGCGATCAGGACTGCCTCAGGTGGCCCCCACCACATCATGAAACCTTAGGGTACCCCTACTCATAACTAACACTCCTCGATGCATCAAACAGACCCTAGTCACACCCTCCTGAGTCATACGGATACTACACAGGAGGTCTTTCACTGCAGCCCACTCCTGCTCAACACTGGAGTCCACTGCTGCTCAACACTGCAGTCCACTGCCGATCAGAATAACACATAAACGCAAGGTGCTAGACTCGCTCACAAGTGCCTCAACCTCCTGCTTCATAACTGAAACTACTCTGACGACTCAAAACTTCTGCCACCGAGGACACCTTACACGGATGGTATACGATATCCAGATCGTAATCTGCTAACAATCCAACCCAAAACCAGAAGCATCGGTGTACATTGCATAAGGCTTACCTGGCGTGGCAACGCCAAAACAGGTCTACTCCTCGACACTTCCTTCAGCATCGCAAAGTTGTCCTCACACTCCTAGAACCAACAAATGGGACACCTCTCCTGCCCATGTCGTCTTAGACTGCGCCATACTTGCAATCCCTTGACGAATTTTCGATAATCACTCACTAGACCAAGAACTCCTGGTCTCGGTAGTATTAGACGGTCTAGGCCAATCACCGATAGCCTCAATCTTAGCCGGATCCACAAAAACTCCTTCTGTAGAAACAACACGGCTAGGAAACCCTATCTTTCGCTCTCGAAAGCCGTAGATATTTAACTTCGCAAAAAGCTATTGCCAACTCAGCTGGTACTTCCTATAAGATGCTTTAGACATCGACATTATCCCGGGTTCTAGAGCAAACCGTGAAAGGATCAGACCGACATCCTTGGAGAACCCGAACCACCCGAATATCTCGATCCCTCATGCTCGAACACCGCGCGACCATGATGGCAACCAGATGAACCCGATATTGCACCAACCAGACCATCCCCATAATGTCATCATATCACTTTTTCGGACTAATACGAAGTCCACCACAAGCCAAAGATATAAGAAAAACACATCTTATAAATTTAAAATAACAAAATCGTTTCAACACCAACGAAAATGATAACAATCCAAAACACCGAGCCAAGGCTAAAATTCTGAAACATAAAAACAAAAGAACAACAACTGAGATAAAAGAACCACAGACCAATCCTCGTCCTACTCTATCAGGTTCTCCTCAATTGTTGCAGCTGCCATAGCTAATTCCTTCAACAAGGCAAACTTGGAAGCTCTGCATGATATCCTCAACCCTAAACTAAGTCCTCCCGCGAACTTCCTCATCTAAGCCCGCTCTTTGTCCATGCCTCTACCTGCATAAACCACTAGTGTGTCGAATTCAGCATTATACTCATGAACTGACCGGTCTCTCTGAACCAGTTCCCAAAACTACGTCTCTAACCGATCCAGTGCCTCTTGAAGAAAATACCTGGCATTAAACTCAGCCAAGAATTCTCCCCAAGTCCATAATGTCCGCCTCCTCCAGGCCTCAACACTCCTCCAACAGAGACGTGCATCACCCTCCAATAAACATACTGCTAAATCCACTTGATACTCATCAGCACATCCGATAGAGCGAAGCCTACGCTCTACCGTCATCCTCCACTCATCAGCTATCTCAGGTCCCCCTCCTCCCGAGAAAGACAAAGACTCAATGCTCCTAATCTGATTCAACATCGCTCGAAAAGTAGGATGCTCCTCAGCCACTAGAAGTTGCCCTGGTACCGCTCTCGGTAACATCCTCGCCAAATGATCATCTGGACCCTGGGCCACACTTACAGCAGCAACCCCACCCGGGCCTCCTGCAACGCCATCTGCTCATGTACCACCACTGGTACCAACATACACTCTGACACAGGCCACTGATCCCTCATTATACATCTGCGAATAAGCCCCCTGCTCTGGCGACTCCCTCTGAGCCACCCTCTGGAAAGACGTGCTCACACGTCCCCGACCATGTCCCCGGCCCACACGGCCACGACCTCTGGCATTACAGCTATGACCTCTAAGAATTCTAGCCATCAGACCTGCACTTCCCAAAGCACAACTAAGATTCCAGAATTCACAACCAATAAAAATCAACTTACCGCAGAATCTTTTTAAAGGCCGAAGAAGATGATTCTAAGACTACTAACTAATTAACAACACATAATCAATAAAACACAAAGTCTAAAACATCCAATTACAATGTCCTAAAAACGTCTAGGCTCTGATACCAAATTGAAACAACCAACACTTTTTTTATATATAGTCCGAATTGATATTCCTTAAATATTAATTCTCAACGAATAACTTAACTACTAAATCATGCGGAAAAACTCAAGAAATAATTCAATATATAATTAATCAATTCGAACAACAATTCAATTCTCAAATTCCAAGAAATCAATTCCAGAATAATAAAATCTAGCAACCTAAACACCAGGTTCCACTAGACTAAATGAATAACTAACAACACCCTAATCATCCTCTTCTTCTGGCCTTGATTCCGAGATCACGCATTTCTTTTACCTGCAAAACATGGAAATAATAGTTCCGTGAGATACTCAGTGAAGCGGTCATCCCGTTTACCGGATACATAATAAGGGAAATAGAATGCCAATTACTACGCGATCAAACAACAATCAACAATATTAAAATCAGCATTTATATCAAGTGATGTCGATCGACACACCCACATGGTGCCGATCGACACTACAATTCAAAACGCACACTTCACAACTGGGTGTCAATCGACACAACCACTAGGTGTCGATCGACACTTCATTCACGTACACAAGCCTCGCGATCCTTAAAGTGGTGTCAATCGACACTACCTCTGGGTGTCGATCGACACCTCTCGCATAAACCTAAACCGAGTCAAATCCTCTCGCGACTCGATTCCATTTCATCGTACGAGATTGATCATGACTCAAACCACAAGGCATCACACAGAAATCACAGAAACAATAAAAACATCACCAATCAATCAACCGATACCCTAACAATCTAATCCCATATCCACGATCATGCACTCACCTCGATTAATGAAAATGAGGAAGGGAACGGATAGAAACAGCGACAAAAACACGAAGGATTGGCAAAAAAATCAAACACGAACGATCCCTACACGATCCCTCGAGATTCCTAGCAAAGGATGCCTTGAATCACTAAGATTATTACATAATCTCTTTCTCAAGACTTTTCTGCCACTTTTCTCTGCAAAACCACGGCCAAAACCACTGCTCGTGTTATAAACACGACATTAGGGCTTCACAAACCCCAAACCGCAACAAACCGGACAATTTAACTTAAGCCAAAACTGATCCAAAAACATGGTGTCAATCGACACCCACCACCGGTGCCGATCGACACCCCTTCTAATTTATGAGAAATTGGTTTCGGGATGTTACATATCTAATATTGAAAAATAGACAAATTTGATTGATCCAATTTTTTGTTAACTCTTTTTATTAGATTTATTATATATTCTTAAATTAAATCACTAGATAACAAATCACTAGAAGACAAAATCACTAGAGAAAGAATATGATTTTCTTTTCGTTTTTCTTTTCTTTTTTAATCACATTAATTAGGACCTTTTGGTCATTTCATTCTTACAAAGGGTGTTGTGATTTTGGTTGGTGGATTGTGGTATTTAGGATTACACTCTGGTTTTCTGATTTGGCATATAAAGAAAATGGTATTTAAGAATTGGATCTTGTTAAAAGACGGTCCTGATTATAATGTATAATATTTATTATATACTGTAACGCCCGTGAACCAAAAAGTGTAATTATTAGTTGGTGTCGATCGACACTAGTTAAATTGGACCGACCGGTTTAGTTTTTAAATTGTTCGGTTTGGCGTGGTTTAGGGAGAAAACCCTAGAGCTTGTGTATAAACTCGAGCCATCCTCTTTTTATGAGCAGAATATCATTTTTGATAGTTTGAGAGAGAAGAGAAAGAGAGTTTGTTTTGTGTGTCATCTTGGAGCAAGTGATTAAGGTTTTTGGTGGTTCCAAAAGAAGGGAAGAGATTTGAGGCTATTAGGTGTGTAAAAGGTCTCAATTTTGTGGTTGATCATGTTCTTGTTCACAAATCAATCAGAATCCGTAGGGTTAGTGTGTGACCATGGCTTATATGAGCTTATTAAGGTGCTATGACGCTTGTTTGTGTGATTTGAGAGTGATTTGAGGAGTGGAATTGTGTTTCCTTGGGTTCCTTGTTGTTTTTGGTGTGTTTTGGTGCGTTTAATTGTGCAGATGACCGATTGGTGAACCTAGGATCGAACCAAGATAAGAGAGGTTTGATTTTGGGTCTACTGCAAGCAATGACGATCGACACCAGGCGGGTGTCGATCGACACCAGCTTTGTTTGTTTGTTCAATGTTTTGGTTTGTCAGTTTTGCTTGAATTCTTGATGTCATTTCATTTTATATGGTTTGTGTGTATAGCTAGTAGGTAGGATGACTGTCTCACTGAGTATATATGATATTTCTCATGCATCTCTTTTATCCATGTGATGCGGATAAAAAAAAGGTGATCGTGGAATCATGGCTATGAAGAGGAGGATGATCTAGGGTCTCGGTTGTGTTTGTATTTTTTTGTTAGTTGCTTAGAACTGCTGGTTAGATTGTTGGTTGTTCTATGTTATTGAATTGGAATCATTGTTGGTTTTACTTGGTATTGTTGGAATTGGTTAATTGAATGGTAAAGGATTATTTAGTTTAATTATGGTTTAATTTGTTATGTTATTTCCGCTGGTTCGATGATTTATGCTTGGTTTGCTTGAGAATTAGTATTTATGGGCATACTAATTCGAAGTAATTGTTAAAAAAAAAATGGGTTAGGTTGTTTCATAGACACTTGGTCTTATCCGAATGAGTGCTTCTGCATGTAAAATGGCATGTCCCCATACAAAGATTGGGAGTTTTTATCTCATGATCAATGATATTGCAATTAATTCCAGACTTAACGATTCAATCAACCATTTTGTGTATGAACCTGAGCTACCGAATGTTCAACTTATATTCCTGCTACCATACAATAATCATTGCAGGCTTTGGACGTGAATTCACCAGCGTTGTCTAGTCTAACTTTCTTAACGGTATAATAGAAAAACTCAGCCCATAGTTTGGTTAGCCAAGTTAGAAATCTTGTAAATACCATATTTCGAGATGATAATTGACAAAGATGTGACAATCTGCTAGATGACCGAGGCGATCATGTTATTGTGGAGCCTCGGTGACCGAGGCGATCATGTTATTGTGTAAAATATTCTTGATTTGTATATGTTAATTACTAGATGCGATTCGATTGCACTTGTATGAGTATGGTACAATGCTGAAAGAAGTTTGGAAAGTATAAGACTTTTCTAGATTTATCGAAAGTTATATACTTTTTCCATTCTCGGTTGCGGATTGAGTGTCATATCTTTGAAGATATATGTCTTTGAAACTCAACAAATTCCTTTTAGAATTTGGAGAATATAAGGCATTATTTATGAAAAACTTTGTTCCACTAGACAACGCGAAGTTGGCTCCGCCACTTCCTTCAACTAGGTATGTAGCACCTGTTCTTGTATTGACAATAATGTTTGTTGGTTTCATGTTAGAGAAGTATCTCTTATGTTTCAGAATAGTGTGCATTGTTATACAAATTTCTCGAATCATTTCCATAGATATTTTTTCAACCTTGTTTGTAAAATGCGACGAAAAATTGTTTTTTCAATGTAATGACTAAATAGTTTTGAAATTATAAATATATAAGAACTTCAATAGGTTAAAATAAAAAAAAATTGTGAAAATTGCGTTTATAGGTGAAAAACAACAAAATCATCGTAATTTTTAACTTTGTTAAGCTATGTAATATTTATGTATAATATTAGTGTTATTCAAATTATTTTTAAATATTGTTTTGATATTGTTGTTTCATTAATTAGTAAATATATTTATGTATGTATGTGTATCCGTTTCCTAATTTGTTTTTAAAAATCGTTTCTACGTTTCATTTCCACGTACCCGTTTTCGTTTTCAGGCAACATAGGAACATAGTGCTCTTTGTGGAAAGTAAGGTAACTTTTGTTGAGCATTTATTCTTTGCTCACATGGTTACCAGATTATTCTCGGTCATACACAATTCTAAAAATGGGAGAATTATAATTGTAACGCCCCCACCGCCCCTCCTATGGGCCCCGTCCACTTTCAGGCCCATGGGTCCACCATGTCCGACGGTCGGGGCGTTAATCCGGGAGGCTCAGAAGTCTTGTTTGCTGACCCTGCAAATCACCACCCTATCTTTCCCTGTGTTTTGTCCTCACTCACACGATACTGGAAATGACTTTCCAGTATGTCACCCATCATGAAATTGCTCCAGCTCAAGCACGCTTAACTCTGAAGTTCTCTAAAGACTTGTGACCGAAAAAGTAAGTGCACTTTGGTGACATAGGTAGCCAAATTAGTTTTTTTAAACCTCTCTGCTACCACCATATATATCCTGAAACCAGGATGTTACAATACTTATATACTTTATCAAAATTCACAGATACCTCAAGTTTGCCCATTCGTCAAGAGCATGTAAGGGAGTTATTGCCCTTTACTTGTTAAATATTTCTTTTAGAGCTTGTTACAACTCTTCATAGCCTTTTACATTCGCATTATCATGCATCTGATTTTCATCTAGACGTTTTTAAAAAATAATCGCCATTGTCTTTTCATAGGCAGGCGATTTATTTTCTTCTCTTTCAATAGCTTTTGCGAATCTAGATGAAGTACAACATTAGTGGTCAATGCTACAGTAAAAACTGTGTAAATTAATAATATTTACATCTCTTTCAGTGGATTTAAAAATCTCAAAATTTCATACAAAGTTATAAACTATAAAATCATTATGGAAGTGAATATGAAACCACTTTATAGTTATTGTGCAGTTAGAAACCATAACATAATAACAATAAGATTAAATGTATAGTTACTGTGCATTAAGAAACCATAACATAATAACAGTAAAATATGCGGCGGATTAGCCCTCTAGTAAATATATAGTTATTGTGCATTAAGAAACCATAACATAATAACAGTAAAACTAAATAATAGCGGTTTCTTAAACAACCACTAAAAATAATATATTATTATAGAGGCGACATACCGTCAACTATAATAAATTATATAGTACAAATATATTTAAAATAACCATAAAGTGATCATGCTAATAACGTGTTATAAAAAAAACATTTGTTATGACGGTAAATATAAATAAAGACAAAAAATTATACCGAGTAAAATACATGATACTGAAAAACATAAAAGAATAAGTGAGAGAGATAAATGTGGATTATTGGGCTTAGACTATAACACTAATTGGGCTTAGTCATGAGGAAGTCCATTAAGGAATTATTAGAAATTGAGAAAGTCTGAATGAAGTTAGTAAAATTCGGTTCAAGGCTGGTTAAGCGGTTGTTACGGTTCTAACAACTTTTCCTACAGAAGAAGATTATATAATTGCAGAGGCACAGACTTGCAAAAGTCACGGGGAAAAGTCTTCTTCTTCTTTAAGCTTTTCTTGTTGTATTCTCTCTCTTAATCTTGTTGTAACCCGACTTCGAGTCTAGTCGATTCCGGTGATAATTGTCACTGGCGAGCCTAGGGTGCCGGAACTAAGCACCCGAACTCGAGTGTGTGTTCTTACTTTTATGCTCAAGCGATTCTATAAAGATCAAACAAATAGGATTAGAGTTTGGATTCCGCTATAATAAACTCTACAAGTGGTATCAGAGCGTTGGTGGTAGAAATCAGAGCTAGGGTAAGGAAATTGGTGATCGGAGGAAAGGATCTTACCGGAATAGGAGATTCTGATGATCGGATCTTTCTGGGCTACGTTGGAGGAGATATCAGAATCAGATTTGGATCTGATTGGTTACTTGAAGGAAAAGCTCTCAGGATCTTTGGAACAATCAAAGGATTTTGATTGTTAAGGTTGTACCTGTGAAGGAGAAAGAAGTTTAATCTCAAATCGTAAAGAAGAAAGAAAGGGGATAATATCAAAAGAATTGTATCAGAAGCAAAAAATAAGAGATTTATCTCACCAGGTGTTTTCGGATTCTTTTGTGAATCTGGTATTTTGGTTCTCTTCTTCAGCGTTGTGATTCTTCAGATTACTACTCAGTCTTGGTTTTGTGTGATTCTGCAGATCATAGTAGCCAAGATTAGTTATCAGCTATGGATCCAACTCCAGGAAGATTTGAGATGGAGAAATTTGATGGTTAAGGGGATTTTGGTCTCTGGAAATTCAAGTTGATGGGACAGCTTGAGATACACGGTTTGCTACAGGTTCTTAGTGAGGACAAGACCACAATGTCTACAAGAGAAGTCATGAAAGAAGGTGATCCTAAGCTAGCTATCAGAGAGTCTTATGTGGCTACTAAGAAAGCTGAGAAGGATATCAGAACAAGGAATTTGATAGCAACCTGCTTGAGTGATCGTATCTTGAGGAAGGTTATGAAAGAAACTATGGCTCTTGGTATGTGGAAGGCCCTGGAAAGAGATCATCAAACAAAGTCACTACCAAACCGCATTTATCTTAAGCAGAGATTTGCAAGTTTCAAGACGGAAGAAAGCAAATCAATTGAAGATAATGTGGATACCTTTCTGAAATTGGTTGCAGATTTAGCAAGTCTGAAAGTTGAAGTGTCTGAGGAGGATCAAGCTATACATCTTCTCTCGAGTCTTCCTCGAGCTTTTGAACCTCTGGTTCATACCCTGAAATATGGAACAGGAAAAGAAACAATTACTGTCAATGAAGTTACAAGTGCAGCGTATGATAAGGAAATGGAACTCAAGTAAAAGGGAAAGCTACACAAGGGTAATTCAGGTGGAGACAGTTTGTTTGTTGGGTTTAGAGGAAGGTCAAATTCCAGAAATGGTAAAGGAAAGGGAAACAACTATAGAGGCAGGTCTAACAGTAGAGGAAGGTCTAAATCTAAAGAAAGGTTTACTAAAGACTTTAATGGTGGTTGTTTCATCTGTGGTAAAGAGGGTCATTGGAAAAGGAAATTCGCTGACAAAGGGAAAATCAATTCAGATGATTCTGCTAATGTGGTTTTGGAAGTACCTCAACCAATGGTGTTGACTGTGACTACTGGAGTGTCACAAGGTGAATGGATTCTTGACTCTGGATGTACTTTCCATATGACTCCAGACAAAGATCTTTTGCATGACCTGGAAGAGTATGAAGGAGAAAAAGTCAGAATGGCTAATAAAAGTATTATCAAGTCAAGGGAATTGGAAAGATAAGGATAATAAATCCAGACAAGTCAATAATCATTTTGAGTGAAGTCAGATATGTTCCAGATTTTGATAAAAGTCTAATATCAATAGGTATGTTAGACATGAATGGTGTTAAGTATGAAGGAGGCAATGGCATACAACAGTACTACAAAGGTGATAAAAAGGTGTTTTCTGCTAAGTGGAATAATGAGTTATATTATTTGCAAGCAGATGTTGTAAAGGATGAAGTAAATGCAGCAAAGACAGATGAAAATGATGCAAATCTGTGGCATTCCAGATTAGGCCATATGATTTCTAAATAGATGAGCATATTGGCTAAGGAAGTATATATGTCTAAAGTAAAAGTAGAGGAACTTAGCTTTTGTGAGAGTTGTGTTCTTGGAAAATCACATAGGCTAAGTTTCCCAGCTACTAAGCACACCACCAAGGAAATTCTGAAGTACATTCACTCAGATCTTTGGGGATCTCCTGCTAATCCAGAGAGCAACAGTGTATGCAAGTACTTTGTAAGCTTCATAGATGATTTCTCCAAGAAAGCATGGGCTTATTTCCTGAAAACAAAAGATGAGGCATTTAGCAAGTTTAAAGAATGGAAACAGGCTGTTGAAAATCAAACTGGAAAGACTATCAAATGTCTACGAACAGACAACGGGTTAGAATTTTGTAATAATCAGTTTGATGGGTTGTGTAAGGTTTCAGGGATTAAAAGGCATAGGACTTGCACCTATACTCCACAGCAAAATGGAGTTGCTGAGAGGCTAAATAGAACTATAATGGTTAAAGTTCGAAGTATGTTGGCTAAAACTGGTTTAGGAAAAGAGTTCTGGGCAGAAGCTACCTCTACGGCTGTGTATCTAATCAATAGGTCTCCTAACTCTTCTATTGATTTCAAGTTACCAGAAGATATGTGGACAAGAACTAAGTCTGATTTATCTCACTTAAGAAGGTTTGGTTGCTCAGCGTTTGTTCATACAGTTCAAGATAAAACCAGTCCTAGAGCTCTAAAGCGAATATTCATGGGTTATCTGGTTGGAACTAAGGGCTATAGAGTGTGGACGCCAGATGAAGGCAGATGTATTACGAGTAGAAGTGTGGTTTTTAATGAGAATGAGCTATACAAGCACACTATTAAGGGATCTAAGGGGACTGATTCAGAGGTTGCAAACTCTGATAAGGTTTCTAAAGACAAGACTAAAAGGAAGGTTACATTCAGTGCTAAGCTCATACAAGGTCCTACTCTATCAGCATTAGAATCTGGTGAATCTTCTGATCAAGGTGGAGATTCAGAAGGTGAATACACTCCTCAAAATTCGGTTAAAGGCAGTGATTCAGAAGGAGAATCTGAAGTTACTACGCCTAATAAAGAAGATGAAGATTTTGAAGGTTTTGAACCAGAACTAGGAGATTACATTTTGGCTAAAGACAGAGTTAGAAGAGAAAATATAAAGAGACCAGTGAGATATGAAGATGAAGATTTTGTGGCTTATGCGTTATCAGCAGCAGATGACATTGAATTCATGGAGCCAAAGTCACATAGTGAAGCTATGACTTGCAGAGATAGAAAGTTATGGTCAAATGCAGAAAACGAAGAGATGGAATCTTTGTGGAAAAATGGTACTTGGATTCTTATAGAAAGGCCCCTTAATGCTAAGCTGGTTGGTTGTAAATGGATATACAAGCTTAAGGCTGGTATTCCGGGAGGGGTGTTCAAACTGATAAGGCTATCTACTTGCTGCTGTACGTGGATGACATGTTAATAGCTTCGGGAAATTTATCAGTTATAAAAGACTTAAAGGAGAGTTTGAACAAGGAGTTAGAAATGAATGATATGGGTAAAGCTTCAAGGATTTTGGGTATGGATATTATTAGAGACAGGAAGAAAGAGACTCTAATTCTATCTCAAAGAAACTATTTAGAAAAGGTTATAAAGACTTTTGGTATGTTTGAAGCTAAGGCTGTTTTTACTCCTATTGCACCTCATTTCAGATTGAGAAGTGTTTCAGAGAAGGATAAGGAAGAGGAAGCAGTGCATATGAAGGATAAGCCATATTCTAATGTTGTTGGGAGTCTAATGTATGGGATGATAGGTTCTAGACCTGATCTAGGTCATGTTGTAGGCTTGGTTAGTAGGTTTATGTCCTCACCAAGTTGGGAACACTAGGAAGCAGTTAAATGGATACTTAGTTATCTAAAGGGAGCTTTGGAAACTAACCTAGTGTTTAAGAAATCAGGAGATTTCAATATTGAAGGGTTTTGTGACTCAGATTATGCTACAGATCTTGATAGGAGCAGATTGGTAACTGGATATGTTTACCAAGTTTGGGGTAATACAGTAAGTTGGAGGTCTAATCTACAGTCAGTGGTTGCTCTATCTACAATGGAAGCTGAATATATTGCTCTATCAGCAGCATTTAAAAAAGCGTTATGGCTAAAATGGTTTTGTGAGGAGTTGGGTTTTAAAGTAATGGTTTTGTGAGGAGTTGGGTTTTAAAGTTGACAATTTAAGGATACATTGTGACTCACAAAGTGCACTGGCACTTGCCAAGAATGCAGTGCACCATGAGAGGACAAAACATATAGCAACTAAGTATCATAAAATCAGGGAAGTGGTTGCTACAGGCGATGTAAGTCTATCTAAAATTCATACAAGCAAAAATCCAGCAGATTTCTTGACTAAAGTCTTACCTAGACAGAAGTTTGAGCTCGGCTGTGATCTTCTCAACATCGCCTAAGTGGATTTGCAGCTCCAGGTAACTCAAGTCAGTGACACCTCGTAAATGGAAGAAGCTAAAATGGTTAGAGGTTGTTTGTTTATCATTGGCTAAATCAATATATAGGTGCAGGTTATATTGATTAGGGTTTTAGGAGTTACATGTGATGCTTAAGAACTGGAATTAGGATCTTCAGTTCCAGGTGGAGTATGTGCATATAAGAACAGTGAATGGTCATTGTTTTTGGTTCAGCAAAATCAGTAAAGAGGTGTTTTTTGCGAGAGTATGGTTCTGAATAGATGAAGATAGGATGGTTTCTTTGGATCGATTCAGAAGAAGAAAAAAAAAGGTTTGAAGTTACCTGGTTCATGAGAAGCGTCTGGGTTGGTTGCTTCGGTTATGTCTTTGGGTCGTCTCGGTTGAATGGTTAGTTGCAGGTTTCAGTGAAAACTGAATCGATTTGGTCGATTGAGTTTCGGAGGAGCTTAAGATTGAGCTTTTGAAGTTCTGGTTTTGTGGATCTTCTGTGTGGTTGATTGTGTGATTGCAGGGTAAAGGATTTGAAATGGGTCTATCGATTGGTTTTCTGGAAACCTGAATGGTCGGTTTGTTGAAGGTCGGGTTATGAAGTGAGTCATATCTATCAGTTCATGGGTCTGCAATAGAGATCAACTATTGATCAGAATCAGTGAGAAAGGAGCTTCAAAAGTCTCTGAAACGGGAATCAATCTCTGATGTTGAACAACTCACATCGGGTTTTGTTCAAAAAGTAAGGAGAAATTGATTGGCTTACCTGAGTTGGTCGGAGAAGAAGTGTGACGGCGGTTAAGGATTGAGGAGATCGTCGGAGCTGTGATATGGTCGGAGGAGCTAGGTTCTTTCACACTTCACCACTGAATCGAAGAAGATGATAAGAAATCTAGGGTTACGAGAGTTGTGTGTTTTGTCTAAGTCCAAAGGTGGAGTTTGTGGATTATTGGGCTTAGACTATAACACTAATTGGGCTTAGTCATGAGGAAGTCCATTAAGGAATTATTAGAGATTGAGAAAGTCTGATTGAAGTTAGTAAAATTCGGTTCAAGGCCGGTTAAGTGGTTGTTACGGTTCTAACAACTTTTCCTACAGAAGAAGATTATATAATTGTAGAGGCACAGACTTGCAAAAGTCACGGGGAAAAGTCTTCTTCTTCTTTAAGCTTTTCTTCTTGTATTCTCTCTCTTAATCTTGTTGTAACCCGACTTCGATTCTAGTGGATTCCGGTGATAATTGTCACCGGCGAGCCTAGGGTGCCGGAACTAAGCACCCGAACTCGAGTGTGTGTTCTTACTTTTATGCTCAAGCGATTCTACAAAGATCAAACAAATAGGATTAGAGTTTGGATTCTGCTATAATAAACTCTACAATAAACCACTTGTATAATTGAGTTCTGAAGTTGTAAAATTGTTTTACAATCGAACGAATTTATTAGCTTATATAAAAATAGAAAGCAAAAGTTATTATATCGCACAGTAACGCTAGACTCTATAAAAAGAAATTTTGATTGACATATGCATACGTCTACAAGATTATATACTATTGTCTTTGACTTCTGGAACAGAAATGTATTTTACTATTTTACTTCATAAACTTTATTAAGCTTATTTACAAGTTACACATGTTTCAAACAAGTAGTTAATATTTGAATGTAATCTATTAAAATTATGAGTATTATAAAAATATATGAAAAATAATAATACGTTAACAAGTGATGTGAAAACATATTATCTGTATACTCTTAACATCTCTTTCAGTGGATTTAAAAAATCTCAAAATTTCATACAAAGTAACAAGCTATAAAATCATTATGGAAGTGAATATGAAACCATTATATGATGTTTAAATGTTTTCTATAGCCCAAAAAAGATATTTTACATCTCAATGTCTTCAAGGTCTGGTAAAGGGAACCTGAGAAGAGCTGCAATTCCAGTCAGCTGTGCTAATTCTGCATATTTTCATTCAACACTTCTATAAGAATTTGTCACAAAATTTAAGTCACAATTAATCAAAACAACACTAAGACGAAAGAAGCAACACTCACGTTCCCCAGACACATGCATCGACGAAAATATAAAAGCCTCTCCACCTGAATCTTTAACCGACTCCACCAAATTCACATACTTCTTCCTCGTTTTCACGTCAGAATTCCTACACAAAAATTTACGTATTTGTAATGTCAGTTTGCCTCTTAAAAATACAAAAGTCGCATTAAGATTGGTATTCCCTTCCGTTACTAAACCTGAATAGCTCATCCGTGATGAGAAGTGTTTGGATCGCCATTCGTTCATGAGCAACTTCCACATGCTTTGGTCCATAGCATGCCCGGTCTGGATCCTGGAATGCAAAAGAATATCAATACACATTGAAATTCTTATAATTGATGAGAGTCTCTCTCTCTTTCTCTGCTTGTTGTAAAAGAACCCTCACATTTGAAAGCATGGTGAAGAAATCGTTGAGAGCTTTGACCTGCAATAGGCAAATTCAGATCAGGTAGGCAAATGATAAAGGTACCTTTTAAGAGCGTAAGGCATAAACCAGACAACATAAATGATCTCGAAGAAGCTTTTTCCATCCATTTTTCTAATTGCTTCAACTAATCAGGCTCACAATCTGTCATAGAGCAGAAACTATCTACTGTATCCTACCACCACAACGTAATTAGACTATCCTAATTCTTCACGGTACACTTGATTGATAGATTAGGCATAGGGAAAGCTATAAAACAAAAATGATTGAACTGTGCCTCTGAAAATCTTACTGGTTTAGTTTCACACAAATTTAATTAAGCAGCTAGAAATATTAGACCAAAAAGAAATAAAACATCATTTTAAGCTACCCCAGTTTCGAAAACCCTAGCCGTTAGAGAGAAAAGGAGAAAAAGGGTGATTTTCGTTTACTCCCTCTCCGATGTCCAACACTTTTGCTGGCATCGTGAGAGGAATGTAAACTAATAGATTCTACGATAAACATGGAGTTTAGAAGGTGTATTGAAGTTTTGATCAAAAACGTTTCAATGGTTTTTTATATGTTTTTATGTGTTTTTTATGAGTTATTATGATTCTCCTGTTTGGGTTCAGTTTTTCGTTGATGATTTTCTTCGTAGAAGATCAATCTGATTTAAGTTTTGCAGTTCAAATTTGTTCAACGACAGCTTTACTGAAGCTAAAGCGGAACAAAATTGACAAAGGCAATCACAGAAAGAGATTTATCTTAATTAAGAGAATTGTTGTCGTGTTATCGTATTAGATTTTGGAAGTCCAGCTGCTATTGTGGATTCGGGAACACCTAATTGTCTACCTTCGATTCGAAACTAGACTATCTTGGTATTGCTAATGTGTCATTAAAGATGATTGTCCTCACTTTCCTTCTGGTGTGATCTCTTCTATGATGTAATCGATGTTAAATCAGTTTCAATATAATAAAGCGTTAAAAAAATTAAAAAAAAACTACGCCAGTTTTAAATGAGAAATTCAAAAATATTGAAAAGAAAACAATTGTTCAAAAATCACCTCTTTTGCTGCTTTAGTATCTTTGATCATATTCATCACGTTAGGAGCATGTAGAACCTCTCCCAGGCTATGTCTGCATCAAAAGATAATGTTAGAAATCAAAGAAAATCTGCACGAGCATAATAGGCTTTTTAGAAATGAAGAAGCAAAACAATAGAAACAACTAGAGGTGAACTGTTAACACTGATTGCCACCGTTAACATAAATTTAAACATAATAAAAGTAAGTAACCTAGGGGAAAAAAGTGTGTAAGTTTTCCTGCTAAACAATTTCACAACCTCAATAATTTTTAAGTATGTTATATCATTTGACACTGAGCTGTCACTGGTTTTAAGCATGGTAGATCATTATTTTGACAGTTTCATACACAGAAACACTACCTATATCCAGAATTTGTATGCACCAATATTATACGTGATTTGTTCTCAATGATAGGTCTTAACTGTCTTCTTTCTGCTTCCAACAATAAGTGTTTATGAAACTGATCCTGTAGATAAGAAACAATTAAACATTCATATGTCACATATATGTGTGGGAAATCTGTAACCCTTGGAAGTTTTTGCATCAATCCAGCTGCAACTTAAACAATAATTAACCATGTAAATTTAGAAATTGTCTTGAGAGACGAACAAACCTTTGTAAAGCCAGGACTTGCGATCACTGCACAGCGAACAACACTAAAATCAACATGTTTCAGAAAGGCCTGTGATATTGCAATAGACTTTTAGAACATGTAAAACTCTGGTATGTTTTCTTGGGGTGTGTTTTAGAAAACAATAATGAGGAACATCACAATGTTCTGGAAACTAAAACAAACCTGTAGAACATTCTCAAAGAATTTCTTCAAAGCCTGTAGAAAAACAAAAACCAAAAATTAAAGGGATGATATATTAAAAAAAAAAATCTTTCACTATAGTTTTGGGCATGTATATGACGAAAAGTGAAGGAACATACAGACTCGTAACCAGCAATTGCAGGTCCATGCTTCCGAGGAATAGATGTTTCTATACGTGCACGGCTACTTGTCACACTGCCAAACAAGATAACAAAGTTAACAAGAACACTTTTATTTGGCACCTTTCACACTCATTCAGCCAAAACTACGCACGAGACAAAAGTAGAAATACACGCTGTAAACAGAAACTAGGAGTAATAACAAATTTCACAGACAATGGACCTTGTCTACTGCAATCAATACCTTCTGCCGACAAGGAAGATATTCGCCAGTCCTTCTTGCATCAGAACTACAGCTAGATCAGCACTGGCAGCAGGATCTGTGCAAAAGATAAGTGATAACAATTTAAACCCGAGAGAAAAAACATGGGATCAAAGCACATGGCATACCCAAACACTAGCTGTTCAAAATGAAAAGCCTATTATAATAAAGTTTTTGGATGGAAACTGTGTAAAGGAAGATACTTATGTAAAAAGGTTCATACAAAGGGTCTAAGACAATTAGATTTTTGTCTATAAAGGAAATAGACTAAAATGAGCTGCAGGCCTAAGAGCATATATATAAAGGAGATGAAGGCAGAATTCTGGAATATTAGCATGTAAAATTTTGTAAACCAATGGCTTGTATTCGATGTATACACTAGGCTACACCGAGACAGATATTGGAATCATGAGCCAACAATCAAGATAGACACCTTCATAGTTTTGTGAAAATTTTAAAAGCATCTATTCCCAGAAAATTAGGAGGTTGAATAAATGAAGCAGCATACCTGAGGCCTGCTTGATTGTGTCAAGAGCCAATGAGTCCCAACAGTCCTACAAATTAGCCAAGTACACACTAACGATTACAAATGACGTTCTCACACAAAAAGGGAAAAATAAAATTTTCAAGAAAGCGCGAAGTTCAAATTAATCAACAACACAGTAAGCAGAGTCCTACAGAAACAACATCAAGACCTAATGGTATAGCTTCTACCCGGTTTCCATAACTGTATAATGGGATGAGGCAGTGTGATAACCATATTTAAAGGCAAATGATATTTCTAGGCATCCTCAAAAACTTTTGATAGATAATGGAAAACATAATCCAAATGTAATTCGAAAGCATTTAGGGTCACAACATCTGCAGATATTACTTTACAAATGGTATTCATAGTACACAAATTAGAATCTAAATACGCACACGAGGTAGAAATATAACAGAACTTCTGGAGGATTAAAAGAGTAACATGCATCTACCTTTCTCAATACAAAAGCTCGTTTCAGTTCCACTTCCAAAGTATGGAATGCACCAATCTGCAAAACAACACAAGCTTCAGTACAGAAAAATCTAGAATTCCATAGGGTAAAAGTCAGCCTCGCATTTACCTTTACGTGGTCATTCTCCAGGATATTCTTCCCACGTATCCGCAAAACAGACCCGTCTTTGTCATAGTCCACCTCCTACGTGAATAAACGAAGAAAATTGAAGACAATTTAGATAAAGATATTTTCCAATGTTGAAAATACCAATATGACAAAGACAGCGAAAAAGGGGAACATATGTAAGCACTATCAATTTAATTATGAAAATCAATGTAAAGAAATATAGTGCATTTAGAGTCATTGCGAAATCTAAGCACGATATTTGAAAGAAAAAATGGCTTCTACAGTAGAAAGGTACTAACTAATTTTCATACCAATACCATAAAATCATACCTCAACTTGAACTTCAAGCTTTAGTTTAACACGTTCAGAGTCTCTTCCTCCACCAGGCAAATCTCTCTGAACTTTTCTGATACCAGGCAGAATAAAATAATCTTTCTCAGATTTGTACTAGATCATACCAGTTTAAGAACAGGAAGGCCAAACCAAAACTACTGTAATGGCTGCTAAGTTAACTCCTTTCATGATACTACATCGGTTAACCAAACAACATATCCCTTAACTCATGTATTTTCAAGAATTGAAATTTTTTGATGTGATTAATTATTCCAATGAGAAAACAAAGCACTATTTCGCGTAACAATGAAATCAAGAAAGGCACAGACTTTTTACCTAAAAGTGACAGCCATTACACTATCACCTGGAGCAATCAGGTTATAAGCATACCAGAGATCATCAGAGTCCTCCGCCTCCATCTACCCTCAATTTTAATTTTTAATTTGAATTAGGGTTTGAAACATAAGCTAAATTCAAGAGGAAGAAAGAATCAATCAAACCTTAACGCTTCCGGGTCCATTACGAACAAAATTCCTGTGTTTGATCTTCATCTCTCGGGATTTTGTTCACTAACTAACAGAGTCTAGAAACACACACGAGCAGAGATTAGTACTAGTCTCGGAAAAAGCTGCAATTTTTTGGATTAATTAAATCGACGCAGAGACATGATTTACAAACCTGCCGGAATAGTAACGGACAGGGCTTCGGCTCGGACTTGTGGTCGAAAGCTGTGCAGAGATTCGATTTCGACGACTCGCTTCACAGCTTTTCAAGGTCAAAAAGATCGAATCTTTATATATGTTTTGGGAATTTTGTAAAAGAACCCTTGAACTTTCCTTTTTTTGCAAATATATCGTCTACTTGTGAACTAGATAGATTTCATCCATTTAACGAGAGAGATCCCAACTAAACACATAATTCTATCAAACCAATAATCTCCATTCTCCATCATTTACTCGACTTGGAAAGATAACCCAATAAGGTCTAATTCTCATCTATCAACTCAGCTTGCAGTAAGTAGATGTCAAACCCACGAGGAACCTCCCACTAAGTGCACTTATTTCCATCCAATGAATAGCTATACCTAGACTTTGGTACCACCAAACGTGTAAATATAATACGATAAAAATCACGTTCTAGTCACATTATTTTTCTAACTAGCCAGGCACGCTTATTTCTATAACATGCTCTAAATTGGTTAATCATGCTAAATTTCAAGTGGTCCAAGTCGATCGGATCATTCGTCTTGACATAAAATAAACCTCAAACATATTAAGAGGTATATACCATACTAATCTACCATACCTTTCATAAATGGCTTCCCATCCGTCTTTATTGTTCCATAAATGGCTCTCGTCTTTACTGAACTTCCATAATCAAATCTTGAGCTTTGCCGTTTAAATCGTTTAACCGAGATCTCTTTTCTTTAAAGAACAAATCTTGACTAACACGTTAGGCATGTTAATCAAGTTAAGCCCAATCCAATCTAGTCCTTAGAAAGTCCGCATATATTTGAGTCCGTCTCAGCCAGGCCCTAAAAAATCACGGGTATATATTTTAAAATCATTCCCGGATAGAAATACAAAGTTATTATGGGCTTTTCGAGCTTTTTTAGGCGCTATTTAAATTTAAAAATAAAATTATTATAAAGAAAAAATCCAAATTTTAACAACCCAATAAAACCTAGAATCAAAAACTTGAAATCTAGGTAATAGCCTAGACTCAAATCTCCAACAATGCATACAAATTATTCTTGCTAATCTCTGCAAGAATCGATAGTTTCCTAGAATCACCATTTCATGGTCTTTCTTTACATCCCAGTGCATGGCGATTCATAGTTGATGTTCCATGATTGTTTCCTAAAACAAATATTCCACCACTATACTTGCATTTTAATATTTTTTGGCCATCAATGATCCTTCCATTAAGATTGAAATGCTTCCACATTGTTGAAGTAAAATGATGTATCTTTAGTAAAAACACATATGGTTCCTCATATACAAGAAAGCACCACTAAAATATATGTTTTTGTTCAACCAAAAATATATAGGAAATATTTTAAATAATCATCTTTAGAAACTTAATTTGTAACAAATCCTCTCTATTGGATGAGATTTTTGTTTTCCAGCTTATCCGAGCAAAGCCCAAAAACTCTTGCCCGGGCTAGAGTTTGACCTAATGAGCATATCTAAATCTAACGTTTATAAAGTTTCTTTAAATATCTTGAGTATCGAACATTTTCTTTCAATAATTGTATTGGTCCACATTTGAAACTTGGGATCATTCCCAACACTTCACCAAAATTATAAAAAAAAAATTCATACTGAAAATCATTTCACCTCTTTACTTGAAAACTTCGACGCATGGTCTAATGATCCATAATGCCCTAATGAAAACCGGGTCAACAATCTTAAATTTTCAAAACCGTTGCATTTTTCTCCCTATAACTTATTATTCTTAACTAATTATACAAATGCATATTTTTTTGAAAACTAGTTAAATATATTGTGGATTAAAGAATAATGCGATATAGTTAACTACCTTCTAAAATCAATGGAATATGTAGTTTCGAAACTAGTCAACTATTGTATATTATTAAACTATTTCAGTCGAGTTCGTTCCTCGCTTGTTTGAATACGAGACAAAGGAATCTATAGGCCTATCTCCACCAAGCACGGAAGTTTAAGGATAACTGTAGGTCGGTGGCTACCTAGTTAACTCTTATAACATTTATTTTTTGTGAAAATAGATTGATGCAAAATCGAAGAGAGTTAAAAGTTAGAGTAATTGGGCTGTACATCAAGGCAAACTTGATAATTGGTGAAATATCAATTGTACTGTGCATTTTTTTTAATCCTATTTTAGCCCTAAAAAAATTTCTTCATCTCTGAATTTTATCGTCTTCTTCTTCAATTTTCTCAATCCATCTTTATAGAAGTAGATGTTTAGGTTACGCGTATATATATATATATGAAAAAAGAAATCTTCATTCGGGTATATGGTACAATCAATTGATATATTTCTTTCCAAAAAGAGATTGTTGTATTCGGTTAACATATTTTCATTAAGTTGGTTTAATTTGTGTTGATACTTCCTTTCCTGTTTATTGAATATGGATATTTAAAATGATAATGTATATACAAAAATGAATTTGTTTACACATACACATTTCTCTAGAAAAAATGAAATGCTCATTTACACATACACATATAAAAAAACAGATTCAATGACTTGAAAGTATTTAGATATTATTTGACATTAAATAAAGTTTTGTCAATTACTTCCCTTTAAATATATCAAACAGTACTATTTATATATTAGTTAGAGGCAAATGTTTGATTCCATGTTTATATTATATTTTTTTCAATACATTAGAAAAAAATATCTTTAAGATACATAATTATGCAAAAAAGAAAATCCATTTCTTCGTAAAAAATACATATTAAATCTATGAAGATCTTAATTGTGAATTTTTTTATTTTAAAAACTATTTAAATTTATTATTCAAACAATGTTTTTTTAATTTGATTTCAAGTGGCATTGGAAAGTAAATGTATAGAAGTTTGTGACTAAAGTAAGTGAGTTGCCATGTCATAATAACTGAGAGGTTATATTAGATTTTATATGAGAAAATTCTTTTGGTGTGAGAGGTATTGTTAAATGGATTTGTGAAATTAAAACACTAATTATATTAAAGTTGTACAAAGGGTTTGTGAAATTAGCCCAATAATATTCATTTGAGATTTGGCCCACTAAAACTCTCATATTTGCCATGTCACATTTTAGAGGATGTCATGTCATATTTTATTTGCGAGAGTGAATGTGAGTGTGACATGTAGAATTCTTTAGGAGAATCACTTCTCTAATAATATATAGGAGATTTGATCTTTTGATTTCACCAATTCAAACTTCTGATTCCTCGTCAAATCAACAAATATTCTAAAGGAAGAGGAGATTCGGAAAGGTGGTGATTGAAGAAGCGGAGCCGGAGGTGGACTCGTTCTCCCTGGTGCTGGAGATTGAAAAAGCGGAATCGGAGGCGGTTATTTAAAAATCGGAGACAGAGGTGGACTCGTTCTCCCAAGTGCCGGTGATAAGGTCAAATTTGACTTTGACTACTCTCTCAAACTAAGAGATCTGTTGTAGTACTTAAGGTTATCGAATCCACAGGGAATCAGATTGCACAATAGAATTAAACTTTCGGACTAAGCTAAGCAAATAAGATTGTAAATAAATTGCAGGAAAGTAAATCAGTATGATTGCAGAAACTTTAAATCAATAAGAAACAAACGCTAGGTTTTAGGGAATTCGCAGGAATAAATCCAAGTTGAATAATAAATTTACTAATGGGATTGATGAAGTGCAATTCTAGAACTCAAAACACTATTATAAAGTAAATCAATTGTCGTTGCAAATACTATCTATGCTTAAATACTAGAAGACCAACTGTCGTTGCGAAATCAGATTAATTTAAACAAGCAATAAAAACAGGTTTGATTGTTCACAAAGATCCAAAGCCAACTGTCATTGCGAATCAGATCTTTGCTCACCTATGATTCAATTCAGGCAATTCAATAATGTTGTCGCATCTACTAAACAACCTAGGATATCTAATTCAGGCCTAAATCAGAATTCAAAGCAATCAAGGTGAAAAATATAAATATGATGCAAAATCCCATAAGTAATCAAACTCTACAACTCTTCATTAAACCATTGAAAAAATTCATAAAACCTAACTAGGGAATTACTCAGTCATAGACATGAATAATAAATCCCTAGTATGAAAATCTCTAAGTAAAATAAAGCATAACCTAAACAATGGCTGAAAATACATATTTATAAGGTACAAAATCAGAATGGGCCCAGTTGCAAACATCTGGGCTTTTTGGTGCAGAAAGGAAATCTTCTAAAAATTGGGCTTTGGGCTTCTGCAGAGAAGGTGTCGAGCGACACCATAACGGTATCGATCGACTCCAACATATTTTCTTCGTGTCAAGCGATCTGCAAACCGTGTCGCTCGACATGGTCTTCAGAATCCAAATCCGAACTCGCAACTTCAACGCTCTTTCCTTAATGCTCCAAAATGGTCCAGTAAACACCAATTGAGTCGAGACGTCCTTGTACCTAATATAAAACATAAAGACTCGAAAATAAAAAAAGACTCTATAAAACGGACATATATCATGGTATAAAAACCAGTAAAAACCATGATATATCAACTCCCTCAGACTTAGCTTTTTGCTTGTCCCTAAGCAAAACAGTGTACTCACTCCTTTGGAATCCACATTCCTGCAAAGTTAATACTTGGTCATACTTCGATGGTTCCCTAGAAGCGTAGCAGTTCTCCAGATTGAATCCAAATCCCTTAGAGAGACTCAGACTTTCAGTCGCAAACCCCTTTCTTCAATTAAGTGTGGTCTCATCGAGGGAATATCGATCGCTGGACTTTATAGATTCTTTCCCTTCCTTAGCACTTTTTATGCACTGCTCCCTTTTTCTTTTCCCTTTGATTTCTATCCATTTTCATGGTTTTCATAGGATACTTGACTCATTACTGTTGTTTCTTGTGAGAAGACAGGGTCATGAGGATTACTATGGAGTCTTAGAATAACGTTCATTACTGTTGTTCCTTATGAGAACAGGGCAATGAGGACTGCACTACTATGGTTCTATGGTGGGAGATCGGGTCGTTAGTATCTTTGCACTTTTTTTCTTTCTAAGACTCAAAATTAATTACCTCTGTAAAGGGAAGAAGAAGGGAGCTATCCTCTCATTTACTAGTGCTGAAAGAGGAATCAAGTCCTGCGATTACCAAGCCCCTTGACAAGAAGTTAAAGTTCATTAGGGGCGGGGTCTTTGACATTTTTTCTGAGTTCTCCAGAAATCCAAACTCGCTCCGTTAAACCGATCTGCATCCAGTTACCCACCTTGTAAAACCGACCAACTTGCATTGGAAATGGTTCCTGAGTGATGTTCAAAGCAAGTCTAAAGAAGGTTTTGACTCTAAGAATTTGAAAAATGACTCAAAAATCCAAAAGAAAACACAAAAGTCAGTGACTGCCTCCCCCAGACTTAAACAACACTGTCCCCAGTGTTATTAAGCCTAAGATTGGCGAAATAAGATAAACAGGAATCGAAACGAATGAAAATCGAAGGAGAATATGGTACCCGGGGGTCGTGTCGAGCGACACGACCGTAGTGTCGATCGACACTGTTGATTTGGTCGCGTCGAGCGACTTGGTTCGCCTGTCGATCGACACATATTGTTCCTTGGTGTCAAGCGACACTGACGTCTCTGTCGCTCGACACAGTGGTCTGTCATGTATTCTTATTTGCATTTGAACGTTTATTTTCCTGAAAACCAAAACAAAAACGAAAACGAAACATAAAATTGAAAAAGAAAGAAAAATAAAACAAAAGAATTGGTTAGAAGACTCACAAGTGGGTTGCCTCCCACTAAGCGCTTGTTTTAAGTCTTTAGCTTGACCGTGTTAGTATTCAGGCGTCAGGTGGATCTGCAAGGAGATTGGTATCTCCTTTATCCTGTAGAACACTCGCAGCTCTGCTCTTCTTAGGACTCCTCTTTCTAGCTCCCCCAGACTGATCAGAAACTATTCCAGGGAAAAGTTTCATCGTATTCTGCACAATTTGTTGAATGATCTCCTCTCCTTTCTCCTTCAGGTCTGAAGGGATGATTATTCTGAATTTAGAGAAAGCTTTTGAAGCTCGCTTCCTTCTCCTTTCTCCCGTCTCCTTTTCTTTGCAATCCTTAGGAATTCCTGCAAATTCATCAGAAGAAAAGCCAAGTATTCTACGAAAAACTTGTTGCTTGGATGAGCGCGTAACAGGCTTTCCAACTAGAAAATTGTTAGCAGGAGAGTTTGAATTAAGTATAGGAAGCACATACATTTGCTCTATGGGAGGTTTATGGGTTGGGAGACTTGTATGATCTAGCTTTTCTCCTTTAACGACCGTCCAACAAGAGAAGTTATCCATCAGAATTGTTGGGTAGAAGACCTCTTTATTGATATTGGTGAAGGATATTTGCTGATTCGGATAATCCAAGATTGCACCAATAGAAGTGAGGAAAGAGACTCCAAGAACCATTGGCTTTGTTGTCTCGATGATGTGGAAATCAGCTGGCACGAGACAGTCCTCTATTCGAATCTTCAGGTTAGGAATGAAGCCTACAACAGCTACCGAAGAAGAATTGACCAGACCAACTAGAGCATTTGAAGGTTGAATGGTCAAGATTCCTAAGTTCTTTACAACATCATTCGATATAACGTTTACGTTCGCTCCAGTGTCTAAAAGAGTACCCTCCAATTCCTTTCCATTAATCGAACATGGAACTATGAACTGCCATGGATTCTCTAACTTGGGCAATTCCCTCAAGACTGGTTTCTCAACTATCTTGGGCTCTTGCTCACTGCTCCGACTGCTAGCTGACTCGCAAGGCTTTGGTGAGGCTCTGGGGAATGGAAGAGGAGGCTTATAAAGACGTTCGACAGTGCAAACAAAGGCTTTCACAGAATCTGGTCGAATCTGGGTCTGGTGTCGAGCGACACTGTCTTGCTGTCGTTCGACGCTTGATTCTACCTCCTGTCGATCGACACGGAAATCCTCGTCGATCGACACTCCTTTTCCCTTAGTGTCGATCGACACGATCTTAGTGTCGATCGACAGGGACTCTGTTCCGAAAATCGCAGTTTTTCTTCTTCTAAAACCCTGTCGATTCGCTTTGTAGCCCGGTTCTTTTCTTTTCCAGACCTCAGACTGAGCATATTTGAATGGTGCCTCTTCACCGATTCACTTGTCTGAGCTACCTGAGTGTCCAGCTTCTTCACATGGATGTTCAAAGACTCGATCTTCCCATTTAAATCTGTGTAGATGGAATCCAGTTTGCCATTTAAATACATTGTCATCTTCTGTTGTCCTTCCAGCATTCGCTCAATCATGGACTCCATCTTGCTCTCTAACGAAGGGGGAGGAGGTTTCTGATAGGATGAGGATCCGCAGTCTCTCAGATAGTTGCTCTGGAAGGGCTTCTGATAAGTTGTAGGACCGTACCCTTGACTATTGAATCTTTGATATCCTGAACCATTGACGTAGTTCACATCTTCAGGCTCGAAAGTCTCAACTTCCTGAGCAAACTGAACCATCTTCTTTCCTGATAAGAGACTAGTCATTGTGTCCAGCTTCTTTGAAACCTCTGCGAGTTGGCTTCCATTGATGTTCTTCCCAGCCTGGCTCCTTTCAAAATCGAGGTTCTTCGTACTATTAATGTTCGCGAGATTCTCGATCAACCTCAAAGCAGCCTCAGGAAAGTTCGTGTTGAAGTCTCCTCTGCTCGCAGCATCCACACTCACAGCGTATTGCATTGCAATCCCTCTGAAGAATATACTCAATAACTGAACCTCATTGAAGCCATGGTGGGGATAGTCCCTATGGTAGCCCTTGAATTTGTTCCAGGCAGCCTTGAATGCTTCTTGATTACCTTGCTTGAAGGTTGTAATCTTGTACCTGAGATCCTCAGACTTTGCATCATCGGAGAAATTGCTTAAAAAAACATTCTTCGTGTCTTCCCAATTTGTAAGTGAACCCGGAGGAAGTGTCTGTAGCCAATGTTTGGCTTCTCCATGTAGAGAGTATGGGAACAGCTTGCAGAATAGATAATCTTCAGAGACTCTATTAGCCTTGATGTTAAATGCCAAGTTCTCGAATTTCTCGATGTGATCCATTGGATGTTCATGTGGTAAACCGCAGAAAGGATCTTGAGCAACTAGGGAGAAGTATGCAGGCTTCAACTCGAAGTCGTTTCGCTGGAAGGCTGGAGGTCGAATCGCGGCTCGATTCGCATAAAAGTGCTTAGGACGGTTGAAATCTGCGAGTTTCCTAATCTGAGCAGGGTGTCGAGTGATGCCAGGATGGTGTCGCTCGGCACCATCATCCTCCTCGTGTCGAGCGATCTCTAGACCATGTCGCTCGACGCCTCTATTTTCTTCGTGTCGAGCGATGCCTTCTCTGTGTCGCTCGACACGACCTTGTTCTTCGCGAGCTCGCCTAATTTGTTCGTCGCGTCTCTGCTCCATCTCGTCGATCGGCTCAGCGACCACGTTTCCCTCGGCGTCAAGCCTCTGTCCAAGCTCGTTATAGGGATTCCCTTGAAGATCAAACAATCCTCCATCTCTTTGAACGAGGATCTTCTGCGCTACCATCTTCGATTAGTGCGCCTGAAACTCAAAACAAAACGAAAAACAAAAGAAAAAGTTAGTAAAATAAAAAAAAAGAAAAAGCACTTAGATAAAATCCTAATAATGAAAATCTAATGGCGTTGATTCCCAGGCAACGACACCAAAATTTGATATGGTCAAATTTGCCTTTGACTACTGTCTCAAACTAAGAGACTTGTTGTAGTACTTAAGGTTATCGAATCCACAGGGAATCAGATTGCACAATAGAATTAAACTTTCGGACTAAGCTAAGCAAATAAGATTGTAAATAAATTGCAGGAAAGTAAATCAGTATGATTACAGAAACTTTAAATCAATAAGAAACAAATGCTAGGCTTTAGGGAATTCGCAGGAATAAATCCAAGTTGAATAATAAATTTACTAATGGGATTGATGAAGTGCAATTCTAGAACTCAAAACACTATTATAAAGTAAATCAACTGTCGTTGCAAATACTATCTACGCTTAAACCCTAGAAGACCAACTGTCGTTGCGAAATCAGATTAATTTAAACAACCAATAAAAACAGGTTTGATTGTTCACAAAGATCCAAAGGCAACTGTCTTTGCGAATCAGATCTTTGCTCACCTATGATTCAATTCAGGCAATTCAATAATGTTGTCGCATCTACTAAAAAACCTAAGATATCTAATTCAGGCCTAAATCAGAATTCAAAGCAATCAAGGTGAAAAATATAAATATGATGCAAAATCCCATAAGTAATCAAACTCTACAACTC
Organism: Draba incana; assembly: GCA_963576765.1. Lineage (NCBI taxonomy): Eukaryota > Viridiplantae > Streptophyta > Magnoliopsida > Brassicales > Brassicaceae > Draba > Draba incana. The sequence continues at coordinate 16,392,505 of OY755210.1, forward strand.
TTTATTAAACCATTGAAAAAATCCCTAAAACCTAACTAGGGAATTACTCAGACATGAATAATAAATCCCTAATATAAAAATCTCTAAGTAAAATAAAGCATAGGCTGAAAATACATATTTATAAGGTACAAAATCGGAATGGACCCAATTGCAAACATCTGGGCTTTTTGGTGCAGAAAGGAAATCTTTTAAAAATTGGGCTTTGGGCTTCTGCAGAGAGGGTGTCGAGCGACACCATAACGGTGTCGATCGACTCCAACATATTTTCTTCGTGTCAAGCGATCTGCAAACCGTGTCGCTCGACATGGTCTTCAGAATCCAAATCCGAACTCGCAACTTCGACGCTCTTTCCTTAATGCTCCAAAATGGTCCAGTAAACACCAATTGAGTCTAGACGTCTTTGTACCTAATATAAAACATAAAAGACTCGAAAATAACAAAAGACTCTATAAAACGGACATATATATCAGCCGGTGATTGAAGAAGCGGAGCCGGAGGCGGTGATTGAAGAAGCAGAGCCGGAGGTGGACTCTCCTAGTGCCAGTGATTGAAAAAACAGAGTGATATATCGTGGTTTTTACCCTGTTTAGGCCACGATATAAGTCCATTAACTAGAGTCTTTTAGTGTTTTCTAGTGTGTTTTAGTGTCTTTACAGGTACAAGGACGATTAGAGCTTAAAAGATGTTTACTGGAGATTTCGGTGCATTTTGGGACACAAGGAGGAAAAGATGCTCAAAAGATCAAGTCAAATTCGGACAGAAGGTCCAGCGTCGATCGACATGGATGTTTGGTGTCGATCGACACGAGTATTTTCGAAACAGAGGATTTTTCCAGAGACGTGAGCGTCGATCGACACTCATAACAGCGTCGATCGACACGGCCCTCGCAGCATTCCAGATTTTCATCAGAAAAGCCCGTTCGAAGCCCGGAAGTTCCAGATGTTTACTTTTAGGTTTCCAATCCGACTTTGTACCTTTATATATACGTTTTAAGAGTCATTGTTGAGAGAGACGCTTTCTTTTACTAAATTACTTAGAGATTTTCATTAATAAAAAGATGTTTTCTTCTTTGATTATGTCTGAGTAATTCTCTTGTTAGGTTTAGGGTTTTTGAAAGTGTTTGATGAGTTTGCATGATCAGATCTGATCATTAGGATAAAATCATTAGAAGTTCTTCATCTTAACTTGTTCTTACTGCTGATTCTAGCCTCGCGAACTAGAATCTGATCTAGGGTTTATTAATAGAAACGACAGTTTTATTGATTTACTTGAACTAGTTTTTGATGAGCAAAATACCTATTCGCAAAGGGATTTGGCTTAGGGTTTTGTGAACAATTGTGCTTGATCATTAATGCTTGTTTAAATCCATAGGATTCGCAAAGAAATTTGGTTTTCTAGGTTTTATTCATAGAAATTATTCGCAGCGACAGCTGGTTTAATTTACTTTCGTGTGCATGTTCGTGAACTGTTCTTCATATTCCTATTATCTGATTTATCTGCATCTCTGATTCACTGGAGAACTCCCTGTGCCTAGCGTTCTTCCTTAATTGTTTTACAACCGTTTTTAATTGTTTTGATTTACTGCATTACAACCATTACGCTTAGCATAATCCGAGCATTTAAATCTATTGTGCTTACTAGACTCCCTGTGGATTCGATAACCCTAAGTACTACCGTGATCTCTTAATTTGAGAGAGTAGTTCAAAAGAAATTTGAGCATATCAAATTTTGGCGCCGTTGTCGGGGAGTCAATAGCCATTAGATTCTTATTATTAGGATTTTGTCTAAGTATTTTGTTTTCTTTTTCTTTTACTTTACTAACTAGTTCTTGTGTCTCTTTCTGTTTTGCGTTTCAGGTGTATGCCTGATACAAGGAGCAACCAAGACAAAGAACTTTTGGAACTCGGACTTGAGGAATTAGCACTACTAGAGCGTACCAACAGAAAGGCTAAGAAGATGGTTAGACAGAGGATTCTGTTTCAGAGAGAAGATGGGATTTTCGATGGAGATGGTAATCGATATAACGAGGATGGCCAGAGACTAGATGAGGCTGGGAATGTAATCGTCGATGAGGCTGAGCAGCAGCGAGCTCGCGAAGAAGAGGAAATCGAACAGGCTCGTGTTCGTGATGAACAGCTTCATGTCGATCGACATGGAGAGGACGTCGCTCGACACAATGCAATCGTGGGTGTCGATCGACACGCTCATGGCGTCGATCGACACCGTGCCCAGATCCGACCAAACCTGTTGAGAAATGAGCAGAATATCGCGCGAGGCCGCACTATAGCAGATCACAACCGTCCTGAACAGTTCTATGCCAACCGGTCTGCTATTTGTCCACCTCCGTTTCAGCGTAACGATTTCGAGCTCAAGCCTGCATACTTCACTTTAGTAGCTCAAGATCCTTTCTGCGGCTTACCTCATGAGAACCCAATGGACCATATCGAGAGATTTGAGGATCTAGCATCTGCTATCAAAGCCAATGGAGTGTCAGAGGATTACCTTTTCTGTAAGCTATTCCCCTACTCTCTTCACGGGGAAGCTAAGTTTTGGCTAAAGACACTTCCTCCGGGTTCGCTTACAAACTGGATGGACACGAAGAATGCCTTCTTGTGCAACTTCTTCGACGATGCGAAATCCGAGGAGCTGAGATCGAAGATAGCTACTTTCAAGCAGGGCGATACTGAGGCATTCAAGGCTGCGTGGTACAGGTTTAAGAGCTATCAGAGAGACTGTCCACACCACGGATTCAATGAGGTTCAGCTCCTAAGCATTTTCTTCAGAGGGATAGCAGTGCCATATGCTGTTAGCTTGGATGCTGCAAGCAGAGGAGACTTCAACACAAACTCTCCTGAGGCTGCTTTGAGGTTGATTGAGAATCTCGCGAATAGCAACAGTACAAAGAACCTGGATTTCGAGCGGAGCAGGTCAGGACAGAGTATCAGTGGAAACCAGCTCGCAGAGGTCACAAAGAAGCTCGATTCGATGCATAGCCTTCTAGCTGGTAAGAAGACGGTTAGCTTTGCTCAGGAAGTTGAGACTGCAGAGGAAGATATCAATTTCATCAACCAAGCTGGATTTCAGAAATATGGCAACTCGCAAGGCTATGGGTCTTCTTATCAGAAATCTCCTCAGGGCTACAACAGAAACTATGGTTCCTCTTCTTATCAGAAACCTCCTGAGCAAGACAATGAGGTGAAGAGTATGTTGGAGCAACTCCTAGAAGGCCAGCAGAAGATGACTGTGAGCTTTAACGGAAAGATGGATGCGATGTATTCTGATTTGGATGGGAAGATTTCTGCATTGAGCACGCATGTCAAGAAACTAGATGTCCAAGTCGCTCAAACTGCTGATTCGGTCAAGCGACAAGAAGGTTTTCTTCCTGCGAAGGTGGACTCCAATCCTAGACGAGCTTGCAACGCAATTCGGGTTGAAGAGGCGACTAATTTCGATAAGTTCGAATATGATTTTGGAACAGAGGAGCTAGTGTCGATCGACACCATGGCTCTCTGTCGATCGACACGTGAAGAAACAGAACCAGAAATTTCTCCAGAGGCCTCTCTGTCGATCGACGAGGATAAGTGTCGATCGACACCAGCTGAAATTCACGATCTTCCAAATCCAGAGACTCAAGTGTCGATCGACACTCCAGTCTCTGTCGATCGACGGGCGAGTCGAACATGCCCAAATTCGTCCATATCTTCAGACAAGGTCAAGGAAACAGTCTATAAGACCAAGCTGCCATTCCCCAGAGCTAGAAAGTCCAAACAAGAAGCAGAAGAGGCGATGTGCAAGAGAATGATTGAGAAAATCATTATTGAGATGCCTCTAGTGGATGCTATCAAGCTCTCTCCTGCGATTCGACGTTATGTCAAGCGAATGGTTGCTAATGGGATCAGTCCTGAGGAAGGTGCACTGCTGACCAAAGATCTTCAAGTTATTCTCCTGAACACTGCCCCAGTCTCCAAGAAGAAGAAGAAGGAGATAATAGTTTCTGAAGAAGTGAGTGCGATGATACAGAGTAGAGTTCCTGTGAAGCTACCTGATCCAGGAAGTTTTGTGCTCGGCTGTTCCATCTCTGATGAAAGCTTTCCTTACTATCTCTGCGATTCAGGCTCTGGAATCAATCTTATGCCTCTCTCCGTTGCTACCAGACTTGGGATGACGGACTTCAAGAAGACTAGGATGTCTCTAATCCTAGCTGATCGTTCCAAGAGATTCCCTAATGGTATTCTAGAGGATGTGCCAATCAGAGTCCAGGAGTGCGTAATTCCAACAGACTTTGTCGTTTTGGAATACGATGTTAAGCCTCAGGACCCTCTTATCCTGGGAAGATCGTTCTTAGCTACAGCTGGAGCTAACATGGATATGAGGAAAGGGACGATCAAGCTTGATCTTGGTGATGTTGTCATGGAATTTGACATGGACAAGACAAGAAGAATATCCACCATTGATGGTCAAGCTTTCTCTGTGGATACATCGCTGGAAGATGAGCCGATCGAGGAGCCTTCGAAAGACATTCCTGCTGAAATCATTGAAGGTGTGGTCGTTGCAGAACCATCTCCTGAGATACCTCGTGAAGAGCCCAGGTATGAACCTCCTGAACCTAATTCTATCTCTTCCAATTTCATTACAGTTGAAAAAGCGGTTACGCGCTTACGCAAGCATCGAGTTTCTCGAGAGCTGGGTTTTTCTAATGAACTTACAGGAAGAAAGAAGGAGGAGGTGAAACCCAAAAGGACTTCAAAACCGTTCGCAAAAATGCGAATTCTTATTCCCCAAGAGCTTAAGGATAAAGGAGAAGCAGTTATCCAGGAGATGATGGTCAAAACGATGATACTTTTCCCTGAGATTGCTTCTGATAAGTCTGGGGGAAGTGCAAAGAAGGTTCGAATGAAGCAAGCCGCTAGGTTCATTCAGGATAGAGGAAGTCCCATACTTCCTAAAGATCCACCATAGTTCTGAGTTCCAACACAGTCAAGCTAACAGACTGAAAACAAGCGCTTAGTGGGAGGCAACCCACTTGTGAGTTTTATATTTACGTTTTAGTTTAGTTTTCTTTTTCAATTTTATGTTTGGTTTTGTTTTTGGTGTTGATTTTCAGGATTTCGAACGTTTAAACGCAAGTGAGAATGCTCTTCAGCACTTGTGTCGATCGACAGCCATATCATGTCGATCGACACGAGGAAAATCAACGATTCAGAATTATGACAGAAGCGTGAGTGTCGATCGACACAAAGGTACTGTCGATCGACACGACTTCCAGGTACGAATTCTCACTTGATTTTCATTCGTTTCGTTTCCTATTTATCTTCTTTCGCCAATCTTCGACTTAATAACACTGGGGACAGTGTTGTTTAAGTCTGGGGGAGGTAGTTACTAACTATGTGTTTTCTTTTGGTATTTTTGAGTAAAATTTAAAATTTTTAGAGTCAAAACCTCTCCTTTAGACTTGCTTTGAACAGCACTCATGGTCCATTTCCAATGCAAGTTGGCTGGTTTTACAAGGTGGGTAACTGGAAGTGGATCAGTTTAACGGAGCGAGTTCAGATTTCTGGAGAACGCCAGAAAGGATGTCAAAGACCCCGCCCCTAATGAATCTCTAATCTCTTGTCAAGGGCGTTGGTAATCGCAAGGCTTGATTCAGCTTCCAAACACTTGAAAGCGAGGAAGGACCACTCTTGAAACTTCTTCCCGAATGACGAGTATAGCTGTCCTAGATCTGGTGGTAAAGGAGCCTCTGCTGAGGTAACCGCCATCACAAAAAGCCTCATAGAACAACAGTAATGAGAGCTGATCTAGTGAAGTCATAGAGATGCCAAGGAAATAAAAAAAAAAAAAAAATCTGCAGAAAAGTGCAAGCCCGAATTCAAATAGGCATTCGGTGGTAAAGGACCCTCTGCTGAGGTACCCGCCATCACAAAAAGAAAAATCAGTCATCAAAAAGGCATGCATCTCTATGATATCCTAAATTGGATGGGGGAGTTTCAGAGGGAAGAGAGAGGGTGAAACGCAGGAAAGTGTTAAAGGAGGTAAAAGAATCTAGAAGGTCTAGCGATCGATATTCCCTCGATGAGACCGCACCTAATTAAACTAAAGGGGTCTGCGACTGGGAGTCTGAATGTTTCTCTAAGGGGTTCGAGTTCAATCTGAAGAACTGCTAAGCTTCTAGGGAAACATCGAAGTATCACCGGATAGCTTTGCAAAGGTATGTGGTTCCTAAAGGAGTGATAACACTGTTTTGCTTAGGGACAAGCAAAAAGCTAAGTCTGGGGGAGTTGATATATCGTGGTTTTTACCCTGTTTAGGCCACGACATAAGTCCATTAACTAGAGTCTTTTAGTGTTTTCTAGTGTGTTTTAGTGTCTTTACAGGTACAAGGACGATTAGAGCTTAAAAGATGTTTACTGGAGATTTCGGTGCATTTTGGGACACAAGGAGGAAAAGATGCTCAAAAGATCAAGTCAAATTCGCACAGAAGGTCCAGCGTCGATCGACATGGATGTTTGGTGTCGATCGACACGAGTATTTTCGAAACAGAGGATTTTTCCAGAGACGTGAGCGTCGATCGACACTCATAACAGCGTCGATCGACACGGCCCTCGCAGCATTCCAGATTTTCATCAGAAAAGCCCGTTCGAAGCCCGGAAGTTCCAGATGTTTACTTTTAGGTTTCCAATCCGACTTTGTACCTTTATATATACGTTTTAAGAGTCATTGTTGAGAGAGACGCTTTCTTTTACTAAATTACTTAGAGATTTTCATTAATAAAAAGATGTTTTCTTCTTTGATTATGTCTGAGTAATTCTCTTGTTAGGTTTAGGGTTTTTGAAAGTGTTTGATGAGTTTGCATGATCAGATATGATCATTAGGATAAAATCATTAGAAGTTCTTCATCTTAACTTGTTCTTACTGCTGATTCTAGCCTCGCGAACTAGAATCTGATCTAGGGTTTATTAATAGAAACGACAGTTTTATTGATTTACTTGAACTAGTTTTTGATGAGCAAAATACTTATTCGCAAAGGGATTTGGCTTAGGGTTTTGTGAACAATTGTGCTTGATCATTAATGCTTGTTTAAATCCATAGGATTCGCAAAAGAATTTGGTTTTCTAGGTTTTATTCATAGAAATTATTCGCAGCGACAGCTGGTTTAATTTACTTTCGTGTTCATGTTCGTGAACTGTTCTTCATATTCCTATTATCTGATTTATCTGCATCTCTGATTCACTGGAGAACTCCCTGTGCCTAGCGTTCTTCCTTAATTGTTTTACAACCGTTTTTAATTGTTTTGATTTACTGCATTACAACCATTCCGCTTAGCATAATCCGAGCATTTAAATCTATTGTGCTTACTAGACTCCCTGTGGATTCGATAACCCTAAGTACTACCGTGATCTCTTAATTTGAGAGAGTAGTTCAAAGGAAATTTGAGCATATCACAGAGCCAAGGGTGGTGATTGAAGAAGCAAAGCTTGAGGTGGACTCGTTCTCCCCGGGGGTTAAAATCGATATTAACCGTCTCTTGTGATTGTGTTCCCTGTAGTTATTGATATATCTTTGTCATTTTCTTATTAATAAACAATACATTGTTTACTAGCTAAATAACTCTAAAAATTAAGCAAATAGAAGGTGGAGATTAGAGAAGACATGCATAAAGGATATGTATGACCGACTAATAAATTAAGAAAAAATAGAGATTTGAAATCGATAAATGAGAAGTTATTAGAAGAGAGAAACGTGAAATCGACGGTGAGAGGAAGATATCCAAGTACCATACTCTATTTTCACTTTTTTATAAGAAGTTAAATAGTAAATTATAGGTGGAAAGACAAATATTTAGCCCAAATTCCCTTAAAATTTTACATTTTTAGTTTTTATAAATCAAAATCTTAAATGTCCAAAAATAGGTTTAGCTTTTTGTTTTTGTCAAAAACTTAAATTACTTCTTAAACTCCAAGATAGGAGGAATCGTTTACAAATACAAGAATTGCATTCAAAGTTACAAAGAACAAGCCAAAAGCAAATAAGCATAAGATAGTCAAAGTCATTATACATAGGCCACTAACATCGTCGAGAAGTCCTCGAATCTTGACAACATTGAGCCTAAGCATAGAATTGACTCCGTCGGAGGTTGAGAACACATCAAGTGAACTACCATCCTTGAAAACGGATGCACTAAAAAGTGTCGAGCCTTTATAAAGTACAGAGAGTGGGTCATCTGTATTGAGCTCTTCCAATCCAAGAAACATAGTGGCAACGGTTCTCAAGCCAAGGAACAAGGGAAGATAATTTTGAAACCGAAACCCAATCACCTCTCATACAGAGGAGAGTGGGACGTATGAGTTTACTCACATAAGAGGAACAAATCACACACGATTTAGTCGACCAGAGGCAATTCCTTTGTTCATAAAACCATACAAAGCAAATGATTCCAAACCTAGATATGTGTCCTAAAGCATATCTAAAAGCTAAACCACTTACTATTATGATTAAAATAAAGGCTTGAGGATTTAGGGATTCAGACCTATGCCAATTTGTTGAGGTTACAGGGTTTTGTAAGAACCCAGAAAACTTGATGCTTCTCACGGTGGAGAATAAATTGCTCTCGGGAGCAGATAACATACGTTCAGCTTTATGATATGGGCCAATATCAAATGAAGATGGGCTAAAAGCCTTTTGATTTATGCTCGGTCAAGCCCAATAGCACAGACAAGCCTTCTCCTTCCCCATGGTGGAAAAGAGACGATTGTGGTGTTCGACGGTGAGGTTGTTGCAACCGGTAAAGAATCCGGTGAGCAGACCAACTTCGGGGCGAGCATCTCCATCAATGGTAAGAGAGCCTTGTAAAATACTTGCTTCTGGACTAAGCGAGATGCATGAGAAGGGTTTCAAGTCCAGCCCTCGAGGTGGATTTGAACGAGGACGGACAGGAATTCTTGAGGAGGAGGATACGGTCGGGGGTTGACGGGATGAACCAGGTTCTGCGTCTGGTGGATTTGGAGGATCCAAATCGACGGTTGGTTGGACCGTATTGTTCACGGCGGGGACGAGGAGCTCGCCGGAGGAAGCTTCGTGCGGCGGAGACTCACATCGAAGATAAGAGCAAACCGACAAAGGTAGATCTACATAAACATGTATCCAAGATAGATCCGGTACGCCGGAAGAATCATAGAGGTCAGGAGGATCGGGAGGTTCGGGAGAAGCCTCCACGTTCATCAGATCTCGGCGAACCATCACCGGAGGCGGCTTTGGAGGAGGGGGAAGGAGGACCGGAGCAAACACCGACCTAGCCATAAGAGAAAGGAAAAGGAGGGAGAAAGAGGAAGTTCTCGCAGGAGGGCGAGAGGCCGCTCCGTCGGAGACGACGAAGACAAGAGAAAACCCTAATCGCCTAAGACGTCGCAGCTGGAGAGAGAAAGTGAAAATAATTGTTGTCTCGACAAACAATCATCATTTAAATTTTAAAAAAAAAATAGGTTTAGCTATTTCGATAAAATTCAAAATTGGAATACTTTATAATCGTATCACTAGATGCGTGGCATAAAAAATTAGGTCAAAGCTAAGAAGATTAACAATGATTAAATTCACATTGTTATGGTCGACGACAACGCATATCAAATTGAAGATTGCCTAACTTATATGCTTTATAATTTTATAAACGATACTCTTTTATTAGTAATTTATAAATTTCCGTCCTCGGAGAATCAGGACAAAATCTGATATCCTTCTATAGAATTAGATAATGTAGTTTTCTTTATGTTGACATAACATAAATCTCTGTATATTCTAAGCGCCAATCATATGTCGAATGATTAGAAATTTAGAACTCGTATCATATTACTAGGAAATCCATAAATCCATCTCTCTGTTATTGATTTATTTTTGTTATAACAAAATAAATATTTGAAATGCAGCATTACTTGCAAGGAAATCAAGAATACTATCTTTTTTTTATTTGCATTTCGTTCATTTATTGGTTTCTGGATATAGATAATGTATTTAGTTGATTAATAGAAAAAATGAGAATTGTGTAAAAAAAAAAATTGGTTCACTAGTTCAATACTTCAATTCTGTTTAAAAAAGTGTCTAAAATGGGACAAAGTAAACAATTGCAAATCAAATTTCCGAAATCAATAAAATTTGATGGAGAAAACAAATACATCTTACTTATAGTCTTTGTACATACAAAACATAAATCATTGATTTGTCAAATATATCATATATTTCATAAAACAACAAATATTGAGGACTAAATAGATTGAGTGGAAGTTTATGCAAGATCATTTAATATATGGTAGTTTAATAATATTTATCATTTAAATGTAAAATCGAAAAAGATTTATAATTCTAGTTTTACTACATACATATTTATCAGGTTAATCGGAGATTATAGAGAATCAAGTCAATTATAGTAAAGTAAAAATTAATATATTTGCTAGTCTTGACAAAATACACCTCTAGAAGAAGAGAACAAGTGTTGTTTTCTTGACAACGATGTAATTTGCTGAGTGATGCTGTCTAGTTGTGCGCGTACGACGCGCTTACATTTCTCCTTTTTAATAAAAAAAACACACGAGTCCGAGTAACAAACTCATATATATAAACAGGACTTGGCTCTCTTTCTCACAACTCACAAGTCCACAATTTTTGCTCTAAAATCAGAGACTTCTAGATCCTTCTTCCTCCCTTCGCAATTCTCCGGTATCATCGATCATGATCTCCGTCGTAATCATCGCCGAGCTATTGGTGGAGTACACGACGGCTCTCGCGAAACTCACCGCTGGAATTTTTCCGAGGCGGCAAGGCGTAAGCAACGTCGTACGAATTGGCGGTTTCTCCTTGCCTTGTCCGCATCGTTCTTCACCGATCCCAGATTTCTCTTCTCATCTCGTCGATTTCTGATTTGTCAAACGAATTTGGATTCCGCGGCTGAGATTTTTCCCTCGTGTGTTTCTCTCTTCGCTCTGGGTTGGTTTGAATAGCTTTTGTAAATCTGTATCGAAAGTTAATTTTAATAGATCGATTGTGATTTTTGATGAATTTCTCAATAATCCTGTTCGTTCGACCTAATGTCGATAATGATTCGAAATTCGAGACAAGCATGATATTTGATGACGTCAAGAAAAAAAGAACAATTTGTGATCTTCATATTTGATATAGATGTCGCCTTTTGACTGTTTTAAGTTCATAATTTAACATCTCGTTCTGAATGTTCAACTGTATTGGTCCATGATTTAGACATTTATAAAATTGGTTATCAGTAAGTTGTGTCTATGAAAGGTTTTAAACAATTGAAAACGATTTCACCAATAATTCAAAACATTGAAAGGTATGGGGTGTAGGCAAATGGGATTAAGACGGGACGAAATTTCATAAATGAAAAATCTTTGTCTCATTTTAGTCATATTTAAATTTCAAGACACCAACGAAACATAAGAGCATGCACAACTATGAGACCGGTAAAGTCTCTTAACTTATAATATTTTATTTAAATTTATTAATTTTTTAAATATTAAATTATTAAATAAATAATTGACCAATATTATGGAGATACGTGGCAAAAACAGTCTTATAAGTCTCTCCCCAATAATTGACCAGTATAGATTCTCGCCGTCTCCCGCCGTTTATTAAAAAGGCACAAATAATTTTTGGAGTTCTCTCGCCGTTTATTAAAAAGGACTGCTATCCTCAACTTCAGTAGTCACAAATCCGAATCCCCTGCTACGTCCTGTCACTTTTATTTTTGGAGTTCTAAGAAGGCGAACAGACGAAAATCAAGGCAAATGTGGAAGAAATTAAAAACCCTTAATGACCCAAGAGACGATCAAAGAGAAGAAACCAAGTGACCCAAGAGACGATCAGAAGAACAACAAAAACCCTAAATTTGAAAATCAAATGAGGCAAAAGAAAAAGTACAGAAAGAAACGGCGAGAGAAAATGTGTGATTCAAAGAGAGAAAGAAAACCCAATTGCAAGCGAAAAAACAAAACTTTCACCTCAAATCGATCTCTTTGCGCTAAACAAGGGTCTGAACTTCCTCAAATCTGAGTGAACATTAAGTGATTTGAGGAAGATTGATAGAGATAAACACGAAAATCTAATCATTCCCTTTTCTTTTCTCAAGAACCCTAATGAATTTGTGGGAGAGAGTATGTGAGATATGATGTTTTGTTTTGTTTTTTGTTTCCTTTGTCGGCAGAGAACAAAAAAAGAGAGGTTGAGAGATTAGAATGGTTAAACGGATAGGATTGCCTCAACGAGATTTTAACGGACAAGATTGGCTCACCGAAACTGCCAAGTCAGCAATCTGAATGACTCTTTTTAATTGGATGTTGTTGCTGAAATAATGAAAAGGTGGTTTTAATGGTTTTTTGCAATTTTAAATAGTGAAGAATAATTAAGTGTTGGCTAATTAAATTATTGTAGAGAGATTAGGATTATTTTTTATTTTTCAAAATTTTTTTTAAAAAAATTTTACAACGTTTTTAATATTCAAAATCATAACCTATGGTAACCACCAATGTTATATATGAAAACATATTCAATCATCTCTTGATTGTGTAACAAAACATATGGTGAAAACACAATAATAATGATATTATGGACACAATTAATGATTTATCTTGAATGTTATTGTATTTGTAATAAGTTATAGTTAAAACAAATTAAAATACAGTAAACCTAAACTAAACCATAAACCCTAAACTCTAAACCCTAAAACATATATCATATACTCGAAATGAGTTTGATACTTGGCAAATTTGTAATTAATAATTTTGAAGTGTTTACTAATAATGATGTAATCAAAACCTTATATCTCAAAATATTAAGACCTTTGAATTTTGTTGTTACATTAACTTTTGAGAAAGAATACAGAGTTACTTGGTTAAGTGGTTTTGCTATACCCTATACCATAAATCAAAGACTCATTACCATCATTAATCCACACAAAAATTATTATATCTTATTGTAAATAGCACTAAATATTATATTTCAACCTTACCCTATACCTTAAACCCTAAATCCTAAACCCCAAAACTCAAAACATATGCCATAAACTCTAAATTAAAGACCCATTAATCTTTCCTTTTCATTTTATATTTTTAATATTATTTTCTTTACATTTTAACACATTAAATTCGTTAAACATTTAAGTTAGTAGAAAATATTAAACATGTTTAACAAAATTAAGTAAACTCATGAATTAAGTAACTAGAATTTATAATTAATATTTGTCTTGTGTAAAAGATCTACAGCAAATGGTTTAGATTCAGTAATTACTTTGAAAATGAAATGCTCGAATCATCAAAACATCGAAAAGATTACAATTGTATTGAGAAGGAAACACTTTGAAGCACTTGGAGAAACACTTTCAGGAAGCACTTGAAGAAGACTTACTCATGTCGACAATTTTTTCTATCCGAGCAAAAGCGCAACCATTATTCTCAGGGTTATTTGTCATATTTACATGAAAGGCAAGAAAGCAAAGATGTTATCATCCTCTTCCATTGCTTTGCTGCCGGAAACTGGGCTCTATCAAGAAAACGAACACCCAATTTCGATACTACAAACTTGGTCCTTAAAAGCAACATGTGTAGGAATCTAATTACACACAAACTTAGTATCATCAGGTCCTGGTCTGCTAAAGACACTAAAGAACATAAAGCTTACGAGCTTCTTGAGGCATAAGTAGCACAATATGAGAATATTGTTCCACAAAAGCATGAGACTTCATGAGCCAAAGAAACACCTTCCTCCGTAGACATATCTGCACATAATCATATTGTAATTAAGCAAGCAATGAAACTAACAACCAGAATCATACCTTGGAAGCCAAACCCATGCCTTGTCCATATTTCAACACAACAATCACAGCTCCACCGCCAATTGTACATACAATAGTTACAATAGTTATAAAAATTTTACATACACTCAAATAGCTAACACAATTACTCACATCAAACCCCAGTATATAGAACAAAACAAAGAACAAAGAAGTAAGGAATAACAACTTACACAATAACAATAATCCACTGAAGAAGTTTCAAGCCTTTAATAATAACCTGCAAACAAATTTTTGACAAAATAAAACAAATCAAACACATATCAGTTAGATACATGGAATAAGTCTAGGTAGAAGTAGATTAAATTCATAGATTGAAATACCTTAAGAAAGTTTCACCAACTTCTTCCTGCAAAATGATCGACGAATCAATATCCAACATACAAATTAAAACCTCAATTCTATAAAAAAAGAAAAAACCCAAACATAATTTCATCACCTTCAATGTAGAATTCTTGTTCAACGGTGAAACCAATCGACACAGGCAATGAGACAGATCGATATCGAGATTGAGAGTGAGAGGGATCGGGATAGATTGAGAGTGAGATGGATTGAGAGAGAGATTGAGACACAGAGAGATTAATAAATTCGTAATGAATCGAAAATCGAGAGTGAGAGGGATCGAGAGAGAGACACTACTTCGGACAGAGATCAGGAGAGATCGAGATAGAGACTGAAAGTCGTACAATCGAAAATCGTAATGAAAACCAGATCAATTGTATATTTTCTGAGAGAAACTATAGAGAATTCGAGAGAGAAAGTTGAAAGAAACAAGAGAAAGATGATTTTTTTCTCAGATCTTTTTTTTTTTGTTTTTTAATTTTGTTATAAAAATTATCCTATATATTATTTAAGAAGCATTTTAAAAGCACTCTGCTTAGGTGTCATTACCACAATTATTTTCTTTTTTCTTTTTATTTATTTATTTAATTTTCTTATACTCATTACCAAACACATTTATTTCCAAATATATTTATTTTGATTACTATAACTCTAATTGTCAAACACATTTAAATCTTCTTAAGCTTACCAAAATTAAAATATTAGGAAATCTTAAACTTGCTAAAATTAAAATATTTCAAAAATTATAGATTTATATTATAGAATCAAATGCGAACCAAATTTTAACATATACAACAACAACAAAATTTGATTTTAAATAGAAAAAAACAATTGATTATATTTTGAAAATATATGATCATGTAAAACAATTTTTCATATATATTTTTACATATGTTGTTTTGTTTGACAAGTAGATGTTTTTAGTTTTTCATAAATACACCTTCCTACAAGTAAAATTATTATTAATGAAATTTGTTGCTTTAATCATTTCACAGGTGAAACACATTTGTATATAAAATAATCTTAAAATTCAAAATATATAAAATATGTTTTAGATTATGTATAATAATTTACCGTAATTGTTTTTCCAACTAAAATTATTGATTTTATTCGATAATCAATTTATCCCGCGTATAACGCGGTTAATTTTCTAGTTTTATTAATAACTTGAGCGGTCAAATGAAAATTTTATTCCCGGTTACACTTACCATGGCGTTTACCAAGTGTATGTGCTATTACAGAGTAATGAAAACAAAAAAATTAAGCGCCACAACACTTGTTTTTACCCGCCCAACATAACACAAGGTTTCTCAATTCACAAACGCTATTAAAGAAATTGACATCAACCAACCATAGCATATAGAAAAAAACGTTATCTTCAAGTGCTATTAATACTCTCTTTTCTTGTAATGAATGTTTTCAAAACCAGACCGGGTCGGTTGAACCGGTTGGACCGCGAATCGGTAGACAATTCGGTTCGGGTCACTGAATAAAATCCGGTTCTTTGATTATGTGAGTTTTTCAATATTGGTTTTTAGCAATTCTTTTTGATGTTATCAATCGGCAATAATTTGTTCAGATCTATATTAAAGTGTTTGGATCTGTTTTAGAAGAACAAAAAAAACGTAGGAAATATTTACAGAGATTTGAAAGAAGAAAAAGAGACATGAAAGAAGAGTTATGCGGTGGTTTGACTTTTTGAGAGAGGGGAGGAGAGAAGTTGAATAGAGTGAATGATTTATAGGGTACATCAATATTTTTTTATTAAACAAGAAATGAAATTACTCTAGAGTAATATTTCTAGGAGTAATATTTAATAATTAATTGTTTTATTATAGTAAATAAAATATTCTTATATTGTTTGAGAAAATGGAATAAATAATATTTACAATACTCTATCCCATTGCTACATATTATTTCTATATACTATTTGATTAAGATATTAATAAATCATTCTACATATATACATATGCAGGTAATCTTTAGCCGTTAAACTAAAAAAGGGTTCAATTTTTTTATTACTAATCTCACAAGTGTTGGAGTTTTTATTTATTTGTCTCTAGAAAAAGTGTAGTTTTGTCGACAATCTTGTAGCCTAATGTAGGTGCTGATTTATGTTGGAACTTTTTATGTGTGGTCTTTATATTAGCTATATTAAGGTGGACAAATAAATTGAAGAATGAATGTGAAATAATTTGGGTTATTAGGAAAAGCTATAACTAGTTAAATGAATAATTTGGAAATTTTTCTTTTCTGTATTTAGAAATTTTCTTTTGTTCGAAACTTGCGGAATACTCTACTCTCATTATTAGAAAACTCTCAAACATAAGAAACTCTCAGTTCTAAAATCTTCGCTCTCATAATTCTTAGTTTATTAAATTTGAGAGTATATCGTAGATCAAGTTCGCTTGAGTTTATTACTCGGGTATTCAAGTTTTAGTTCGTGATCGGTTGTATCCTGTAATTCAAAAATCAAACCTACCTAGTTGTAAGCACTATGCGGCCAATTTATTAAATTAAAAAAAAAGATATCATATTTTGCCTCCGTGATTTTTGCAATTTTTTTATGTCGTCGTTATTTTAATAAAATTCGTATATTTCCTTAATTCGGTTTTTTGCGCTCCAACAATTTTGTACTATAAGCAAATAAAGTCCATTTGATCATCGGTATATTAAATTAGAGAAACATCTAATGCTAATGTGCAGTCCGCGTATGACGCGCTTCACCTTTTAATGTCCAATGAAAAAATATTAAAAAGTGAAACACGAGTCCTAGACCTCAAATGGTGCCGAAGCACTTAGTAGTGCAGTGGTAGTAACCACTCTCTTGGCACCCCGAAGTCACGGGTTCGACCTCCCCCTCCCGTGTGTAGAGGAAAACAAAGTCTAGTGGGCCGGCCTTGTGTCCCACCTAATAAAGACGACAAAAAAAAGACCTCAAATGGTAACATACAAAAACAATATTTTAACATTCATCTAGATTTAACAATTTTGTTAGATTCAACAATTCATCAAAACAAAATCATCGATTCAGATAAATATTGTCAAATTTAACAATTCTTTCACCATCAAATGATACTCAAATACATATACTTTAAAAAAAAATTGAATAATAATGAATATGAGAGATAGATAAAAATATTTAAGATATGCAAAGTTAATTTGAATTTTTAAAGAAAAATTATCCAAATACTACGAAAATTATATATATTACTTGATATTCAAAATCACCACCAAAGTGTTTCAAGTAACTACAAATGATTTGGATAATTTCTAGAAATAGTGTTTGAAAACCTTTATTAAATATAAATTTCATACTTTATTAGTCTATTTAACTTATTTTTTGAATCAAAATTGTTTAACTAATATTTTTATAAGTTTAGTTAATTATTCTTATTTTTTGAAAATTCTACCAAATTCAGTCGTTACCATTTAAATTTTAAGTTTTTGAGCTAGATTATGCGAAAAATCACCAAAAATTCTACCAGATTCCGTCAAATTCTGTTGTGACAAAATATAGAAAAAAACTCTGGTTGGTTAAAAGTTAATATTGTCGAAAAGGGGGTGTATTGGATGTAGTATTTTAATGGATTTGGTCGAGTTTGTGATTTGATGGGATTTAGGTGGATTTTGAGGATTTGTTATGATTTTCAGTTTTAAATAATTAAAAAATAGCAAATCCTTTTGTGTGGTTTGGTGTGGGATTTTGATGGATTTAATGTGATTTGTTTTTATTTTTGAGAGGATTTGTAGTGATTTGATATTCCTCTTATTCATAATACTCTCATATTCAAGAGTTTATTTTTCTTCTCACATCATTTCTAGTTTTACTTCGTTGTAGTTCATATAAACTTGAAACAAAAATAAAGAGAACTATAGAGCAATATCTAAAACCCAATAAAATAAAGTAATCGATGCGGAGAGTTATGATTACCGTGGTGGAGATGAAGAACCCTAGATAAGTAAGAGAAAAAAGAGAATAAAGATTGAATGCAAACAAATGTATTTCTTTTTTTATGTTTTGAGATTATGCGGAGAGTTATGGTTATCGTGGTGGAGATATATATATATATATATATATATATATATATATATATATATATGTTTTGTTCAACCTAATTTATAACTAAAAATGAATCTTAAATCACCAGAAATCCTTTTTATAGAAAACATTGTTGAATTTTGAATCACAGGGGATTTGATATGAGTTTAACAAATCACATGTTGAATAACACGGGATTGTATATTATTTTGATGTATTTGACATAAATTCCATGTTCAATAACATATGATTTGGAAACGGATTTTAAAATCACTGGTTGAATAACATAGAATTTTAGAAACACCACCAAATCCACTGAAATACCACATCCAATACACTCCCCAAAGAGTAGATATGTATCATTGTTAAAAGTCATAACACCAAAACCTCATTTTGTTCTGTAAGACCGCAGAACTCAAGAGACATCTAAATCATTGTTCTCCGACGAATCTTCCCATACCGTTGATCATATGTTCGATGTCGTAAACATTGTTGAGCTACTAGTGGAGTACACGCATAAATCATCGTCGGGGTTCTACGTACCAAAACGGCTAAGCGACGAAACAACGTATGGCTTGGTGGTTTCTCTATGTATTGTGTCCTCTTAGATCGTCATCGATCGCAAATTTCTCATTCCATCTTATCAATTTTTGAACCGTGACATTAGTAGATGTTTTGTTCTTTCTCTATAGCTAAAGATTTTTCCTTGTCCTTTTAGGATATTGTATAAGTTAGAGATTTGTAAACATGTATCAAATTACTTATATAATATAATTTATTATTCCAATCTCGTTCTTTTCGATTTTATTCATTTTTGATGATTTTGTTATCTATTTCATGATGTCCAATTTTCAGCCAGTCATAATTTCAAAACACGGGTCTCATTTTAAGATAAAAGTAAATCATAATAAATTACCGATATATAGTTATATAGATGATAAAATCAATTCTATAATGATTTTCTACAAACGGATACTATGTTAATTTCGAATGTGAAATCCACAAATCGAAAACATAATACTATAGGTCGATTGAAAGGTTATAATTTTTCTTAGTAAAACTACTTTCTCTGTAAAATAGTAAATTTGGAAAAAATAGTTCAAATTTAAATTTGAAACTATGGCCAACAATATGGTTTGATCGATCAATTGTGCAATAACGGAAATGCATGTAACTTCAGCACTTATGGCCGAAGCCCTTGCACTGAGATTGGCGTTACACAAAGCTTACGAAAGAGGGATAACCAAGATAAACTTCTACTCGGATTCACAAGTTTTAGTTGGAGCGATAAACTCCTCCCTCCCCATCAAATAAATTTTAGGAATTTTGCAAGATGTTGCTTCTTTATCTTCTCGTTTTTGTTTTAATCGAATTAAGATAATTATTTTTTAATTATTCAGATTATTTTTTTACTTCAACAAATTTTAAAGTAATCATATTTTATATAATTTTCAGAAATATTTTTAATATAAAACGCTCTTAAAAACAAGTAGATAGTCGAAGTTATCCAGATAAAAAAAACAGTAGACAGTAGACAGATGGCCATTTTTGTTTTCATATTTTATTCGGTATTGGTATTTTGAGTAACCACCGAGTTATTTGTCTTCTCGCCAACGCTGTGTCTAGTCCACACTGACTTGTGTCTATAACGCGTGACACGTGGCTGGTTATAAAAAAACCAAAATTACATTACGAAAATACGTGTACGAATAGGTTTTGGTCCACTCTAACCTAAAGTTATCACCTATATAAAGAGACTACATGCACATGATGTCTCTTAATTCCACTACCATTTTCTCAAAGAGATAAAGAATAAACTCCGGAAACTTCTTCTCCAGTAAATCTTTCCAAATATTCGATCATGATCTCTGTAGTAATCATCACTGAGCTTTTGGTGGAGTACACGACGGCTCTCGCTAAAATCACCGCCGAGATTCTTCCGACACGACAAGGCAACAGAGACGTCGTACGGATTGCCGGTTTCTCCTTCCGTTGTCCTCCTAGATCATCTCCGATTCCAGATTTCTCTGGTCATCTCGTCGATTTCTGAGCAACTGACCTTTTTCAGATCTCAAGTTTTATTATCCTCCAGTTCTAATAGGAGATTTTGTCGGCCGAGGTTTTTTTTTTTTTTCTATTTTATTTTAATTTTGGATTTTGAATCGCTCAATGCTTTGTAAAGTTGTATTTGAATTATAATAGAGGATAATATATTTTGATAAACTCTTGAGTGGTAATCTAATTTTCTTGTCTAATTAGAAATTTACGCTTCAACTTGTAGGGCTTTTCAAGTTATCAATGTCAACTCCTATTAATACGATATTGTCTCCTATTAATACGATATTGTCTGCTTTGGACCCAAATGGTAAAGTTCGCACAGATTTATTTTTGGATTTTTTTTTAAAAAGTTTCATACTAATTTAGCTGGACACTACTTATATACTAGACTATTTTTGTCTAATTTTCGGATATGGAACTTGGTTTATAATCCCAACAAATCTCCCCTAAACCGACCACACAAATCCGTGTATCCTTCCCTTTAACGAAACTTTGACACCCATCTTGCACCGCTGTAATCTCCAACGGAACCCGACTTCTTAACCGGAAGACATTTCGACACAAGGCACCGGCACACCTTAATCGCGAGGTCACCTTGAGGGTTCTCCTTCCACACCGAACTTGGTCCACTCCTACTTCTCTAGTCCTCCTTTTCGAACCAGTGCTCTGATACCAATTTTGGAGCTTTTCAAGCCAATGTTCAACTTTCCTATTAGTATGATATTGTCCGCTTTGGGCTCAAGAATTATCTTTGGTTCCTTCCCAAAAAACCTCACCCCAGAAAATCTGCGCCAAACCTGACTCTGAAATCAAATATCTAATCCTTTCGACAATAGTTCTATTCATTCTCTCAGCCAACCTATTTAATTGTAGAGTCTTCTAATGCCAAATACCATGTTCCCTAAAGTAAAATATCAAATGGTCCAGAATACTCTCCATCATTATCACTGCGGATACACTTCAACTTCTTTCCCGTTTGTCTCTTAACCAATACCACAAAATGCTTGAAATATCCCAAAACCTAATCCACAACTTCATAGAATGATCATCAACTTGTACACAACATGATTTTACCTTTCACTTTTCCTGTGATGAGATTGAGGATATTTATGGTTGATGTAAGACGTATTTGTCTGATTACCTTTTCCTAAATTAGTCGACATATCATTCGATTTTTTTTTCAAAACAGTGAACTAAACTATTGAAAACCATATTAACTAGTTTCTAGAGAAACTAAACTAAATAAAATAATGAAAACCATAATTACTCGAGTATAGGAAAACTGCAAATAAATCTTAACATTGATCACATCAATTTGAACTTCGGTGCTAACACCGTCAATATTATTAACCGCAGCTGATATCATTTTGATTGAAATATTCTTTAAATAGTAAACAATCATAGGGAAAGTTTACAACGTCTGCCATAATTCTTTGCTCTAGACGGACAAGGACAAGGACAATTTAAAATTTGTGCTATTTCGAAGGTGTGTTTTTATATTATAATTAGAATATATAGGCCAAGTTTTTTTTTATCAAACTGATTTTTATAGATAACTTAAACTCCAACCATGGAGGAAATATAAAAATTTAACAAGGAAAACAAAGATAAAGACTCGGCTAAAATATTTGCCTTGCAAAGTACATAAACGATATAGATAGAAGAAAAGGATCCTAAAAAGCAAAGGATGCTATGCAGAATGCAATCCGGTTCAATGACAAAATCTCGAGACTTGAGAAGCTTGACAAGAATCCATGAACACAAAAGTGATGGAACTCTATAGTTGAAACGGCAATAAAGGCAGGTCGTGATCTTTTGACCACTCTAAGCGGAAACACTTTTGACGTAGAACTCTCTATACCAAATCTTCTAAACACAAGTGAAGAAGTTGGGAGGATACTAAACTTTATCAAGGAGAACTCATGACCCGTCATAATCACAATGGATCGAAACCTGCATAATGCAGTTGAATATCGCACAAAGGCGACAAAGTTGGCACCATATGGTACACAAAAAGCATCGCATAAGCTTGCCAACAATTGTAAAATCCTGCATACTGCGGTAAAAGAACATATTCTGCACATTGCAGTAAGGGACGTAGCCAAAGTTAATTTAGTTAAAATCTGGTATTAGTCAATTGTTATTTTCTGCTGAACCTATCACTTTTGAAAACCTCAATTATAGAGGTTAACTTTATTTTATTTGATAACTCAAGATGGAATTTAATAAATTTTGTTAAAATCATACCGCCGTTATTTTCTTCTCAAACACGAAAATTCAAATTTCATAATTTGTACGTGCCAATTAATGGCCGGTCAGGTTTGTCTACGAATAATTGAGTGGTCGAAATGTTATTTCTACGACTCTATAAATCTCTACACTTTAATTATCAAGCATTCTTTGTGATGATTTGCTACTGTACTCACATTGCTCTACAATGGGGCATATAATTTTTTCTTAATTTTCTAAAAACTATTCTGCCAAGTTTTACATGTATCTTGTTCCCATTGTTTTTATTCAGTTTTAAACTATTCTTCAATATTATCTAATAAGATAATTATTTTTGCTAGTTGCTTTTTAAAAAGATTTATAGGTATAATGATAATTATTTTTATTTTTTACAATTGTCATTTTGACATTTCAATACGAAAATGATCCACTTCCTAGTTTCTCTGTTTAATTAAATTTTAATAGTACTATAGTCAAAATATTTCGTCCGGCTTTGGTTTACGAAAGAGTTGGATAGAAGCAATAATGGCCGGTCGTCTAACATCCACACAAGAGTTGGGAAAGATAAGAAATAAAAGTCAGGGTTTCCGTCTTTTATGGACCATTTGATCATCCACAGAAATTAAGTTAGATTCACTTGTATCTTAAAAATTGACATTAATGTGGTTATTTAGACAGTTGTTATGTAGTAGGGTTACTAGGATATGACTAGCCAGTTTGATTTTTTCTCAAATAATTGAAAATAACCAACTTGTAGGACAGTAGGAGATGCTATAATTTCTTTATTTTATTTTTATTGATCAATTGTGTCAACGTTAAAGTTACATTAATATAGAGTGAAAGGATACTTGACAAAATTAAAGGGGAAAAGGAAATGTTAGGTGTATGGATGGGAATCCAAAAGCAAAGTGTCTGGATTCTGAGAGACAAAACACACATATCAGACTAGTCGTAGACGTGTCCAAATATTTAGGACTTTTATGATTTGTGGTTGTGATCAATTCCTTCCCCCCTTCTTTCTAGTTTTCCTTTTATGAAACAAAGACAAAAGTTTTTTTATCATTTACAATTTCAAATTGTGTTTTTCACTTAAAAATTAAGTTAAGCTTTGATCATAGAAGAATGCAAGAGAGATATGTGCATAACGATACAAATTTACAGTTTAGTGCAGGATGGTACAAAATGTATTGTTGGAATGGTACAATTACAAATATGAAACAAACATAACATCAACGAAATTCTAAACCGGTCTTGTTTTCTATTTTTATTTTCTGTTTCACGTATACACTATAAAACTCTAGAAAAAAAAAACACAAATTAATTAGAAAAAAAATAATTAGACAACCAAAAGCACGAAGATAACAAATCATTTTTATGTTAAGGTTTTCTTTCCAAAAATTCAATTTTATTTTCCTTATCAATTCTTTCATTTTCTATATTTTCCCGGCATTGTAAATAACATATATTTTTCTTGAGCAATAAATTTTACATTTAAAAGAAAAAATACTAACTAAAAACTTAATGGTTATCGTGTTTTATTAATCAAGGTTATAGATGGCTTTTTTTCTTTGACAAATCAAAGTTATATATTTTAGTCACTTTTCACTAGATACATCTTTCTTTATCACTAATTGTCCTTGTTTGATAGCCAGTTGGTGGTTAGTGTGCTTAGCATGATTATTGATAGGTTTTAAAGGACGACTTAAATAAATATAATAATGTTTTGGGGTGTTAAAAGTTTAACAACAGGTGCTAATTTTAGCACTTATAACACCTCATTTTGAGATTCTAATTTTTACTCCTACATAATTTATCATTAAAAAATTACTTAACACCCCAAATTAACACCTACATATAATCATGTTCTAAGGTATCCAAAAAATTGTTAAGTTTTAGTATTTTTTTTCTTAAACAAGATTTGAGGCAAATCTATTTTTTAAAAAAAAAAATTAAAAGAATCGAAGTATGAACAGTAGGATACAAGGACCGTTAACACGTGATTTTGCCGCCGTTATGAAAAACAGCTATAACACGTCATGGTGTTTGGACACACCCTTTTTTTTGGGTAAATGACGGGAGACAAATGCCTCGCATTTTTATTAAGAAATACTAAAACTACATCTGAACATGTTTCGGGTGCAAGACCCTATTCACATCCTCCACAAGAATTGAATTAACCTCCTCCGGTACCGAATTTAAAGAATGAAAACCAAGCGGCAAAGAAAAAACATAGTTAGCTAACCCATATGCAAGATGGTTAGCCTCCCTATACACATGAATAACCCGAACAATCCAATCCTTTGATATGAAGCCATAGCACAAACGTACCAGGAAAAACAAAGGATGCGAGCCACTTATCCCTGTCGTTAAGAAACCAACCACGATCTCCGAGTCGACTTCTAGCTCTAGATAAGTGACCCGATACTCCCATGAAATGTACAACCCATAATAAACTTCCTATAATTCAGCTAATGGTGCCGAGCATATCCCAATGTTGATCGCGAACCCACCACATCATCTCCCACCATAATCCCGCAAGAGACCACCAGCTGTGGCCAACCAAGGATTCCCATGAGAAGCTCCATCAATATTAAGCTTCAACCATCCCTCCCGTGGTGGTCTCCATGCAATTAACCTCTCCACTCTTACCACCACATTGACTTCCCCTATCTTCGAATTGGCTAGAGTCACTTTTTCACTAAGATCTTTAATAAACCACACTGATCTCGACACTTGCCTTGTACCCTAAACACATTTTCGCACCACCATTTTCAACCCCACCAAACGGCCATCGCAAACATTGTAGCCTATTGGTTTTTCTCCACTTTTGCATTATCACCTAAGTTCCTATAAAGCCATTCAAGAAGTGACTGCATAAAGAACACACATCTCTTTCTCCTCGGTACAGTTCGATTCCATATTCCCTCCATCGCCGGGCAATCACAAAGCACATGTATAATTGTTTTTTCCCCTCCTTTGCATACATAAGATATCCCATGACCACTTAGATGACGTTTGTGTCGTTCCATATTAGTCATAATAACTTGATTTGTGGCAAGCCATATGACTACTATAACTCTTTCCGACGTAGTAACCCTCCATATTCGGTCATAGAACTTGTCTACACTCTGTCTCGGCGAACTATCTCTAGTGAGGAACGCATAAGCTAAGCTCTCGGTAAAGAGTCCATCTGAAGTCTCACTCCATGATATCCGATCATTCGACCTTGTCACATCATCAATCTCAATAGTCGCAAGCTGTAACCTCATGTTCTCCGAAACATACAGTCTAATCTGAGGAAGCTTCCAGCCCATACCATGTTGCTATAAATCCCGAGCTCTAATCTCCATAGCATCATCCGGTAACTCTGTTATCACTACGTCTAAGAGGCTTTGGTTAAATGACAATTTATCATGCCAAAACCGAATCTGACTATTATTACCAATAACCCAGCTTAAACCCGAAATCACCACCTCCCTTAATTCAATTCCTATGCTTCTCCAAGTCGAAGACCAATTGGTTTTAACACTAGTCAAAGACCTATCATGTACATCTTTAACTTTGTACTTACTCCGTAAGACTCGTGCCCAAAGACCTATCACGAATTATCTTCATCCCAACTTTGCTAGAAGACCTTTATTCATGTCTTGTGAACTTCAAATTCCTAAACCTCCCTCTTGCTTTGGTCGGCAAATCTTCTTCCAAGACAGAAGATGTTGTTTTCGTGCTTCCGTTGTGCTTCCTCAAAGAAAATATCTTTTTATTAATAGCTGGAAAGCTGTAAACAGAGTTTTGGTGTAAGATTTCGTGATCCCCTTATTATGAGGATGTACATGAGTATTTATAGTGCTTTAGGTCGGTTGGGCTAAGCCTTAAACAAAACAAGAATTTTTCCAAAGTTTTCTAGGTTCTCTATTTAAGCAGCAACCACTAGGTCGGCTATACCTTAAATGGGCCTTAGTCTTCTGGGCTAACCTGAATTGGGCTGTCAGCTTCATGTCCACATATTACTGGTTTAGTGTGGTTCGTTGGATTGCCACTTAAACCTTCAGTTTAGCTGGTTCGGTCTTCGGTTAGCTAATTCATGAGATTGTTGGTTTAACCCATACTTAGTCGTTTTAGGCCATAATTCATGTTAGCCCCTAGTTCAACAGTGTTAGCCATGAGAATGCTGAAGTAAAGGTTTCCAGTTGAAGAATCGATTGTCATTTTGACTGCACGTGCAACGATGCTAATCCATCTATCCCAGCGATTTTGTGACAAGGCGAGTCGAAGAAATTAGATGGAGCCAAGCGTGCTGAGCCAAACCAATGATGATGATGAATTGTTGTTGATGTCGATCCAAGCCAACGATGATAACAATCGTAGAAGATGGCAATCCGAGCCAACATTGACGATAAATTTCAAAAACGGCGATCTGAGCAACGGTGATGATGAATGTCAAAGACGGCGATCCGAGAAAGCGATGATGATGGCGAGGACGAAAACCATTGATGATGTCGAACAGAGCTGGTAATGTGAGTATGCATTTCATTGGTGATGTTAGGATCGTGCCAAACCGAGCAGAAATCCTTGATTTAGTGATCATGCAGCTATAGATGTAACGGCGAAAATATGTCGAGCTGCCCAACGATGGCGTGAAAGTTTGTTGATGTGAGTATAAGGTAGCCAAGTCAAACATGTGGTGATGATAAATGTTGTAGATGTCGATCCGAGCCGGCAATGAGAATGACCATCACTTCAACGCTGAACCGAGACAATAACGATAATGAAGAATTGCGCAACCGATGTTGATCCGAATTGGTGACGATGATGAGTATTGAAGATGCCGAACCGAGCCGGTGGTGATGACGACGCAATAATTAAGTTTCCCAGAGCCATCACTTTTAATCGACGCCGATGTGGCGATGACTTGATTTAGCAAAACCGATGCATAGAGATGGTAATGAACGACGAAGTGGAGGTGACCATTTGGCTTGATGCCGACTTGCGTCGAGTAATCGATGTCAGATCGTCAATTATCAACACTTAGTATTTTTTTGCCCTTTTAGTTCTGGGTCTATTGCTAGGCCCAATTATACCAAATAAGGCCCACAAAATTTCTATATAAACAAATTTCTTCCTTGGTTCTTCCATAATCCTCACTTCTACAAAAATCTGGTAGCTCCTTTTTCCTTTTTCTCTATATTATTGCTTAAGTTATTTTTAGGGATAACCCATCACATCATTTCGTCACCGCCGCGTTCCTCCTTCGCCGCTGCTATTCTTTGAATTGTCAGGCCAAGTTCTTGAAGATTTCGTTCAATCTTCGAGTGTTCCTGACTAGTTCCTCTATCCGTTCTTGAAGAAAAGTCAAAAACTTGTTAAATTCTTGAGTGATCTTCGATCTGTTTGTGTTCATAATCGAGATAGCTTTTTGATCCGAACAGAAGTTAAAGCGATTTTGTCTGCGAGTTTGAGTAGATTTATTGCAGCCGCCGACCCAATCAATCTGGGGACACTAAAGCGATAACGATTCGATTGAGGTTTTGAGTAGCAGCGCCGATCTGATTCCGTATTCTTTCGAAAGAATTCGCCAAGTTAATGGAGATGAAGCAGACCCTTCTTGCCGAGACGAGCTCTTCTCATATGAAAATCCGATGCCTATTTCATCTCGTAGCTTAAGATGACGAATTGTAGAGAGAAATTCGCCAATCTGAGTAATTTTAGAGGACGAGATCGATCCGAGTAACGAACTTTCTTGGTTTGGACACCGAGTGGTGATTTTACCGATCCATGAAAATGCAGACATCACACACGAGGAAAAATTAGTTGTTGAGGTTCCCTCTTTGCGTGACGAGTCATCTGACGACGCATCCGATCCCAATCCCTCATGTGAAAGTTGAAGAAGGTAACTGGGAGTTTAATCCACTTATCGATAAAGAAAGGCTAGAAGCTTGGGTCGGCACGAGAGTGTCCAAAACAAAGAAGAAGAAGATGATCCAAAAGAGACATCCACAACCTGGTGCAACATGGTCAAGGGAGAAGTCTTTGGATAAACTCAGGAATCAATGTGCAATTCTTGACAATGTCGAGCTGATTCTTCCATCTCCAAATTAGCGAGCCAACAACCCACCGGCTGGAGCATTCACTTTATATGAATGTTACTTCAAGTAGTTTCTGGTCCATCTGAATATCTTAAGTTTTATCTTTATCCATCGGCAAGCCCTTGCTCAAACTAATACAAGAGGAATCCGACATATGGTTGGGCTCTTGACTAGGGCTGCTAAATGCGGGGTGCATCTAGGAGTGTCATTTTGTGAGCTTTCTTGAGTTATGAATAAATAAAGGATAAACCGATGATCAAATTTACAACTTGTCAAACCGAACGACCTACAAGATCATTGACGAGTTCCCAAGCAAAGATCACAACTGGAAGAATTTTTTTTTATGTGCCGATCTCTACCGCGTTGGTTGGCGAAGGAAACGAGAACGCGGTGAACGTAAAGTGGGGAGTTATTGGTAGTCGATCTATAGCTTTTCTCAAGCTACTGCTTAATTAAATTTTTATACTTAGTATTTTTTTGATGATTTGCGATAGCTGCTTGATATGATATTTGGATCTTTGTTATAATTTGCGATAACTTCTTCATAAGCTAGTTTTCGCTGTACAATCTTTAGCATTTTTAGTTAGCTAGCTTATGTACTTGTTTATTTCGAGTTTTATGTTTCTTTCTGGGATCAAGAAAAACCCTTAGGCGTAATAGGCGAGCCATTGCTCAGCTCTCGAGATAGACCATTTTGGTTTACAGTTTCAATTCCCATGAATGATTCCGCTCCTAGAATGATCTTTATATTGTATTTGACCATCGATCTGTCTTGCTGAATTTCGTGACTTAGATGACTTTTGGTTTACAAAAAGTTCATGTGAACTTACCCGCTCCAATCATCAATGCTTGGTGTTTAAGTAGAACCAGAGAATGGTTTACTGGGGTTTGAGTTGAATATTTTGGTTTACAAGAGTGTTCCCGTGAACACTTCTGCTATAGTGTTCCCGTGAACACTTCCAATAATGAACACTTAGATTTATATAGTGCGCTTTTAATCCGCTAGGATGTGTTAGTCTAAATCCTATGATAAGATATTAGAGTTCATCATTGTGCCCAACAATAACAAAAAATTGAGATAGTCGTTTAAGCAAGACTTTTGATAAGCTATAGTTGTTTGAGTAAGACTTTGATAAACTGCAGTCGTTTGAGTAAGACTTTGATAGAATTGTTATGTGTAAAACTATATCCTTGATAAATCTGAATTTTTGGCTAAGCGAAATAATCGTTTTACAAAGATGGGAGTATACGAGTATACGCACCCATTCCCCCCCTTTTTTGAGGAGAGAGGCAACTGAACCCATCCGAAAATGAGCTGCTTACGTACCATTTGCAGGGATCAAGTCGTCCCATAGTTCAAGTCAAGTGACTTAGTAATAGTATTTCTTCAGTTGTCTTCCATTCAACGAGCGTAGAATCTTTTCGCCCCATGTTTGCAATTTTGTAGACGCCTGGGTAAACTACTTTTGTAATCTGATAAGGTTCTTCCCAGTGCGCACCAAGCTTGCCGGTGTTGTGTTCTGTCGTGTTCTAAAAAACTTTACGGAGGACCAAGTCTCCTTCGTAGAAATGCCAAACTCGAACCTTTGAGTTGTAGTACTTGGCCGCGGCTCATTGATACTCGGTCATTTTAATTAATGCTTGGTTACGTCTTTCATTGATTAAGTCTAATTTGTCAAGCATCAAGATGATTATGCCCTTCATGTTTGGGGAGAAGTCGACGACGTACTACGCGAAAATGGACTTCTAGTGGGATAACACATTCCATTTTGTAAACAAGGACACAATGTGTTTCACATGTAGCTCGCCGAGGTGTAGTGCGGTAAGACCAGAGAACTCCTTCCAATTCAAACCGTGGATGATGGCCTTGTTAGATGCCTTGGCTTGACCATTTCCTTGAGGAAAGAGTGGTGTAGATTTGCTAAGTCTGATTTTCCACTTATCGCAGAAAAGATCAAACTTTATGGAGATGAATTGGGAACCGTTATCCGCGATGATTTTGTAGGGAACTCCATGATGACATATGATGTTCTTCCAGTTGGAATTCTCCACTTGCTTGTCTTTCATACTGCCAAAAGCCTCCGCTTTAATCCACTTAGAGAAATAATCTCTTAAGACTAGTAGATACCATTTTTGCTGCGAAGGATGAAGTGGGCCAACGATGTCCATTGCCCATCGCAAGAATGGATAAAGCGATGTTACAGATGGAAGAAATTCGGTGGGCTGATAGATCATTAGGCCATGACGTTGACACTTCTCTCACTTGGCGGCAAATGTTTCTCAGCCTTTGATCATGGTAAGCCAAAAGTAGCCATGCCGCTTGAATTTAATGGCAAGTGATCTTCCCCCGGAATGGTTGCGACACACGAATGAGCCTCTGGATATCCACTACTTGAATGCTTCGCCATGGAAAAGAATAAAATGGGCAGCCTGATGCTCCTTAAAACCGAATTCATAGAGTTTTAATAATTTATGAACCCTAATCTGCAAGTGCACAGTTGACAATTGTAGTACTTAGGGGTCGATCCAAAGGAGACTATGTTGTTACGTTACAAACCTATATGATGCATAATAAGCTAAGAGAAAATATATTTGGTTTTGGGATTTTTGATAAAAGAAAAGCGATAAGATAAATAAAGCGATAGATAAATCAAAAAATGCAAGACAAATGAAATCTAAAGAACATATGCAACCTATTAGACAATGTTCTAGAACTCAAATCACAAAGGTTGAATCTTTCCACTTTGATGGCCCCGATCCCTATGCTTTCTACCCTAATAGACTCAACTTTTGATTTTTATTACAAAGTGAACTCACGCAGTAAGATTGAGATTCGATTGCTTACTAAACTTCTTTAATAACCTTTCGAATTGTTAAGACGCCTAGCCTATCAAATACTAGATCCGGCGAAATAAAAGTTTTTGGAGAATATATCAACCTTAGATTGATCACTAGTTAGCTACTCTAGATCAATCTTTGAGCATAAATAGAGACAGAGAATCAATATAGAACCAAACTCAATAAAAAGTGTAAGATATGCAACATTAAACTTTTATAATAACTTTAATTCTAACATACAACTATTCTAACATGTTATTAAACATGTAGCAGCTAGAGTGGGGGATAAAACATAGTAAATTCGTGACTCCATAGAAGGGCTAGGATGATTTTTCTCTTAGATTGAATATTGAAAAGATATCAATACTTCTTGCTCCTTAACAAGACATATTAATGAAGAACAAGGAGAGAAACAAAATATTTTTATTAATGATTTGTGTGATGCTAGGGCTGCTTCTTCTCTCAAAGGAGGTTAAAAGCAAGTACATATAGTGTTACAAGGGGTTCTAGGTCGATAAAACTTCTAGGGTTTCACTTTGGGCGAAAACATCTTTTTGGTCGAAACTGCTCCAAACATCGGACAGAGACACTGGACAAAATCACGTGTCCAGCACCGGTCATAGACACCGGACTGCGAGTCCGATCGGTGCCTAGGTCGATTCGGCGCTTGCTTCATTTCCGAGGTAATTTGAGATTTCTTCGGTATATCGAGTATATCTTCTAAACCACAACTCCAAATGATGTTATTACATCTCCATTTGAAAGCTGACTCAAAGGACTATCTCCATTTAAAATTGCATCTTATTCCAAGTAGATTTGATCCTCCGTTTGTGGCCAAATTTTTGACGTGTATCTTCTGTCTAACTTGAGAAAATGTGATAACTTGAAGATTTGAGACTAAGATTGGCTCCTTTGGCTTTGGTGAGTTGTTGTAGAATGTATAATACTAATTTTGCTCCTTTTCGCATCCTTTTTGAAGATTTAACCTATATGACTCTTGAAAACCACATATATAAGAAAACTACCTCTTTCGATAGAAAAGCTTCTTAAATAGTATTAAAAATATATGAAAATGGATAGTATAAGTGGTAAAATATAAGGTATATCACAGCATGAACTTTAAGCTTATGGGTTGCCCATTTATCAGTCGGTGCTTCGCCTTCAGCGAGTTAGCCTTGAATATTGTCAATCCACTTGGTGTCGCAGCCGTACTTGGTTCCATCATCGCTTTTGGTATCAGCCACCGTATGCTCTAGGGGTGGATCATCATTAGATGGATAAGCATCTTCAGGAAGTGAGCCACGGTCAATTGCCATCTCGTCTTGTTTGGGCTCGATATCTTCTTCCATTGCAACCAGTTCCTCTATATAAACATAGTCTTTGTCAGTAACAACCGTTTCTGCTTCAGGCGGGCTATTGTCTTTTGAGTGCTCAATTTAGATGGGGGCTGCTGAAATAATGTCTTGCTCGCCAGTTGCGGGAGTAAAAGAAATCTCAGATGGTTTAGTGCATGGGCTAACCGTTTTGGTGTGTTTTGCCTAGTCTTGGAGTGTTTTCTTTTTTGCGGCTTGCTATCGTGTCAGGATGTTGAACGCTAGCAGGGGAGTGAAAGTCGGATTTTTGATGAATTCGACCAGAATGATTTGTTGAAGGTCATCATCGAGTTTTATCGACGAGCCGAGGGAAGAAAGTCCATCCGCCTGTGAATTCTATTCTCTTGGGATTATGGTAAGCGTGAATTCTTCAAACTCTGCGGCTACCTCCTTGACAAGTTTGAGATAGTCTTCCATTCGATCATCTTTTATTGCGTATTCTCCGTTGAACTGATTAATGACGAGCTGAGAGTCATAAAAGGCGTTGATTTTGTTCATTTTAAGTTCACGGGCAAGTCATAGTCCAGCAAGTAGCGCTTCTAATCTGCTTTGTTGTTTCATGCTCAGAAGCCCAAGCGCAATGACTACCCCAATGACTTGCCATTTGGAGGAGATAAACGAATGCCGACTCTAGATCCATGCTTAGATGATGATCCATCAACGTGTAGTTGCCAGGGCTTGGCTGGGAGTTCTTCCAGTTCTGCCACTATTGCAGCTTCAAGTAGCTTGATTAAGAAGTCTACTAGCACCTGGGCTTTTATACTCGTTATGTTGCGATATTTGATGCTGAACTCGCTTAACTCTTTCGCCCACTTGGCTAGTCTTCCTGATTAAGTTGGACTGTGCAAGAAAGATCGCAACGAGAAAGTACATAGTTCTATAATGGAATACGACTCGAAGTAAGGTCTCAACTTCCTGGCTGACATGATGACGGTAAGTGCCAGGTTTTAAGTTAGCGGATATCTCGTTTATGCATCGGTTAAAGACTTGATGGTAGAGAAGATAGACTTTTGGTCGCTTCCGTCTTCTCAAACTAATACTCCGCTTACGACCTTTAGATAGACCGTAATGTAAAGGTAGAGAGGCTCGCCCGCAATTGGTTTCACCAGAATTGGTAGGATAGCCTGATACTTCTTTAGCTGCTGGAAAACTTCTTCGCACTTTTCCATCCATTCAATATGTCTTCTTTACTCCCGAGGTATCGTAGAAGAGTAAGTACTTATCGGCTGATAGCGAAATGAATCGGCTGAGCACGGCTACTCTTCTGGTCAATCTTTGAACTTCTCTCTTTGTTTTTGGGGAGGCCATTTGGATAAGCGCATCCATCTGATTTGGATTAGCCTCGATTCCATGATGAGTTACCAGGTACTCCGAATCTACACTTGGTTGGATTTAGTTTCATATTGTGTAGATTCAATCTTTTGAAGCATTCCTCTAAGTATGAAACATGATCCTTCTCTTCTAATGATTCTTCTCTTCTTTTCTCTTCCGAGATGATCTGCAAAAATTTTGTTCACCAAGCACTGGTATGTTGCTCAAGCATTTTTCAAGCCAAAAGGCATAACTTTGTAGCAGTAGATCTTGCGATCCGTGATGAAAGATGTCTTCTTGCGGTCATCGGGATTCATGAATATTTGATTGTAGCCAGAAAATGCATCCATAAACGAGAGCAGGTTGTTGCCTGCTGTAGCTTCGACGAGCCGATCGATATGCGGTAGCAAAAAGCTGTATTTTAGACAAACTTTGTTTAAGTCTGTGAAATCCACGCATATGCGCCACTTGCCATTCTTCTTCTTTACGACGACTAGATTGGCTGACCAATCTGGGTACTTCACCTCTGAGATCGATCCGACCCACAAAAGTCTTTCCACCTCGTTGTTAACTTCTTGAGCTCTAACCGATCCAAGCCTACTATGCTTCTATTTGATTGGTTTAAAAGTCGGGTCGACATTCAATTCATGGTAGGCTACGTTATTGTCGATCCCCGGTATTTCTTCGGCTGCCCATGCGAATGTACTTAGAGATTATTCAAGAAAGAAATCAGCTCATGCTTGATTGATTCGCAGACTGGGCCCACCCCTTCTTCTTCTCGTACCTTTGCGATCTATAATTGCTATAATAGGTTGGAGAGTTCTTTGTTGGACTCTTTATCTATCTTTTGCTTCTTTCGTTTATCCTTAGGAATGGGGATTATGATTTGACTCCTCAGCTTATGCGCGACTGAAAAGCAGGTGTGGGATGCCGTCTGACTTCCTTTGATCCCTTTTATCCCTTCTAGGGTAAAACATTTAATGCATAGATGGTAGGTTGAAGCCACTGCTTATATTAATTTTGGCCAAGGTGTGCCCATAATCACGTTATACATAGCCGGATTGTTGGATACCGCAAAGTTCACCACTTTGGTGACTCCTTCAGTGCAAAGCGCCATGTTGATTTTTCCAAGAGTCACCGTTGTTTCGCCATTGAAGTCGGTTAGTGGTTTGGGGTGCACCTTTACTTGGGAAAAATCTATGTCCATCCGAGCGAGAATATCTTTGAAAATGATGTCGACTCTGCTTCTAATGTCAACCAGAACGCGCACGATATCTCAATCGTCAATGAATAGCTGAATGACAAGCGGATCGTCGTGTGGCTTATCGATGTCGTCATTTTCTTTTTCCTCAAATGATATGATATTTTTTTAAAACTTGGACGATGTGGGCAAGTTGGCGCTGAATTCAGCCCACCTTTGGAAAGCCTTGATTGATGAGACTGTATCCGCCCTGTAGTGAGAGCCACCCATAATCTTGTTAATGACTTTTTTTCTTTGTTCTCCTTGGGTCGCATTGTCGTTTTGCCTTTCACGCTTGTTGGATTCTTCACGAACGACTTCCTCAGGTTGATCGTCGGGCTGCTCGATTTCAAATCATTTGATGCTTATGTCGCCTACGAGTTTGCATGCCGCCAATTTAGCAGCCAAGCGTGAGCCAAGCGCTCGACAGTTGGCAGTGGAATGTTCGCTCGAACGGTGCAGTTCCCAGTAGGTTAAATCGTCATTTGTTGTGTTGTTTGTCTAATTGTTACCAAAGCTTCTGCCTGGATTGCTTCTTCCTCGACCTCGCCCTTTTCTGCGACTGTAGCTAGGCGAGTCGACTTAGTAGTTATGAGTACCTTTTAAACCTCTTTTGTGTTGAATAAAGTTCCCATGCTACTTTTTTCCAACTGGGACAGGCGTTGCTTGAGAGCTTGAGCTCCTAGACTATCCGTATTTTAGCGCCAAGGTCTTCACTTCTTCTTCACTCTTGGAAAAACCGGTTGCCCATTGAAGAGCATCTTGGATGGTAGCCGGCTCCTTGATGGTTATTTCCTTTCGGAAGTAAGAGTCATACCATAGTGCCTTCTTCAGCGCACTAAGTGCTGTCCGCATGTGATGTTCCACGAACATGTGATAGTAGCCGATATCTCTTTCTTTAGGTTGAAAATTGGCCCAGCCCATGGCAATTGAGAATGCCATGATGTGCTCGGTCGGATCGCCTTTTCCATCTTAAGTTGGGACTTTGATCTTCCAGGGGTCAGATAGTCGCACTCTAGTAATACGCTATATGGATGATGTGGTCTATGCCTCTTTTAGTACTCGATCGATCTTGGGGGTTTTGCTTATTGCCCGATGGACTTGGGATCGCATCTCTCTCAAGTTGAGGGAGGTCAGCCGTAGAGAATCTTTGAGCTTGTCCATCTCCCTCTGTTGGTTGGCAGCAGCCGTTCTCCTTGCGGCTGTAGTTTCGGCTTATTCAAACCATCTGTAAAGCTCCAGCTAGTCCATCCCAGAATGACATCATACAATTCTGCATGACTCATCACCAATTCTACTGGCATAGACTCACATGCAATCTGCACATCAACGCTCCTCGCTCGGCTAAGTGTAGCCATAAACCCTCCTCCAGCCACCTTGACCCTGCTCACCAGGCTTGCTCTGAATGTCACTATTCTCAGCACACTCCGGAGTAATAAAGCAATTCGATACTCCATAATCAAACAACACGTGGCACTTACATCCTCCTACCAATAAGGTCCAAGCACAAACCTTATGTGCTACCTAAAATTTTATCACAGGAAATTAACAGAAATACACAATAAAATTCTAAACTACCAAATTTACCAAGTATGAGTATGAGATTGTACATGTGATCGCTCTGGCACTCTGCTGGCCTGTCTATCTTGACGTATACACACGCGGAGCTCCTCGAATATGAGCCAACGGCTTTACTGTTGCAATCTGCGCCACATGCTACACTGCTGCCACTACCATCAACTGCAACTTTGGACACTTTGGCCTTAAATGCTAGGTTCCCCACAATAAAAATAAACTCGAGTATCCTGAGGTACCTTCCACCTATGACAACTTGCCACACAAAGCATACACGGTTACCAGAACCCAACCTTGCACTCTCCTCCCACTTCCTCTTTAAACCTTTCGCAGGCTTACCGCATTTGCCAGAACCAGAATCTCCATGAAGCTGCCTCCTCGGCTAAACAATAGGAACATCAGGAACAACTACTTACGGAACTATCACTACTACCATCTGACCATGCATATCCTCCTCGATAGCTGCAACAACGTGTCTATAAATCAGCCTGAAATCCCCTCAAGAAGCTCTGCACATGCATATGCTTCTCCTCCATACCACGATCGACATACATAAGAAACCTTATGAACTCAGCGTTGTACTCACGCACTATCTGGTTACCCTGAACTAGCTCCACAAACCTCGTTCCGCGATGTTTAAAACCCTCATTAGGGAAGAACTTAGTATTAAACTCTGCAAAGAATTTGCCCAGGTCCACACTGCGTGCGGCCTCATGGCCCCCACACCTCTCCACTAGAGATGCGCATCACCACCAAGGTAATGCACTGCCAGCTTCACCTGATACTGTGCATGACATCCAATCGAATGGAAATTGCGCTCCAACCTCATGCGCCACTCATCAGCCTTCTTAGGCTCAACACCGACTGAAAAGAAGACCGTACCGATCCTCTACATATGTCCCATCATTTCTAGATAAGACGGACGCTGCTTAGCAACCACAACCCTCTTCTGTACCTTTGCCAATGGAGCCCCAACTAGAGTCTGCACTGGCACCGCTCCCGGTAGCCGCTCCAATATCAACGGTAGCATCTGCGCCAAACGATCATTTAGACCCTGGGCTCCACATGTAGCAACCCCCACACTTGTGCCTCCTTGAGCACCAGCTGCTCCGATACCTCCACCGGCAACTACCACACTCACACTGGCAGTCATACTGACATCGCCCATTGATCCCTCCTGATGCGTCAACATCTCAGAAGCCTGCTCATGCATCGCACTCTGCACCATACTCTCAGAAGACTCTATCACGAGTCCCCGACCACAACCTCGGCCTCTTCCACGGATCCGATCTCTACCTCTACCATGAACTCTAGCACCAACATCCATCGCTTTGCATTTCCCAAAAACATAGACTAAGATACTAGAAACACGAAATAGAAGTCAAACAAATATACCGTGAAATCTCACTGAAGGCTCGAGAGGATGATCTAAGACTCTACAACTCACAATCAATATAAACACATAGTCTCAAATCAACCAATTCTATCTTCCTTAAAATTGTGAGGGCTCTGTTACCAAATTGAAACAACGAACTTTTTTTTTAAAAAAAATTAATTAATCCAAATTATTATTCCTATAAATAATAATCCTCAACGATTAATTCAACCATTCAAACAATAACCAGCGGAAACAATTAAACATAAATAATCTTAAACCTATAAGGCATTAAACCAAGCAATTCCAAAACAATCTCAATTACAGAACCATCTTAAACTAGCAACCTAAACACCACCAGATTCTACTCAGTTCAAGAAAAACACAAAGGAATCCTAATCATCTTCTCTTATCACCTTGATTTTATGATCACACTTTATCTTTACCTGTAACACATGGAAAATAGAGTTGCGTAAGTATTTTATAAATACTTTGGTCTAACACTCAGGCTTTGTGTATTTCATAAATTACACAAAACTGTCTACGGTGTCGATCGACACCAGGCAATGGTGTTGATCGTCACCCAACTATAGTTTCGATCGACACCAAGCAATGGTGTCGATTGACACCTGTTACAGAAACATGTTACGATCAAGTTATCTCCTAGTTGGCCCGATTCGGAACCGCGACAAGATGATCATCCTACATCAACTTCCATAACAGCACAATTATCATTTGAAGTTGCCTAGAAACCATGGGTGCGCACTCACCATAGCCTAGGAAGAGAAAATTGGATTGAGACAGCGATGAATACAAAGAACGCAGCCACAAAATGTCCAAAACGTCACCAACCTGACCCAAATACAATGAGAACTCGACTCAAGAACACCAAGGATTCTCTCAAATCTCTCTAAACTCTCTGATTTTTCCTCCCCAAAAATGGTTGCTCGACCCAAAAACAAGATATACCCGAGCCCTAGGATTTTCCTTAAGCTGAACTGTCACAAAATTGATAATTAAAATCGAACCGACTTGATTATGCAAAACATGTGTCGATTCACACTACCCCTGGTGTCGATCGACACTACCCCTGGTGTCGATCGACACCACCCCTGTAAATCATTATTTTTGGTTTGTAGTCGTTACAGCTTTGCTCCTGCTGGTCCTAAGTCATTAGAGTTTTACTCTTCTTGTTTATCATCGACGATCTCGATGATCCGATTCGTCTCGTTTGCGGCACCCACGCTATTTTATTTAATTCGTCCACCGGTTGGCTTGTCGTTAGATCTGCGAGCTCTTTGTGTGCCAGCTGGTGTTGAGAAGAGATTCGTTGGGACAACGCGAGCCACAGGATGTCGAAAGATACCTCCTTCGCGTGCTCGGCTAGCCGCTGACATGGCTTTGAGCTCTGCTATGATGGTGGGGTTAAGTGTATCCTGCTCCTTAGATTTTTTGAGCAGCTCTGCGAGCATTCCCTTCACTTTGCTAAGGGCTTCTAGGATAACCGTAAAAGTTTTTTGAGCATTAGTCGTAGCTGTCGTTTGAGTATCCGTCGTTTTGGATACATTAGCCATCCTTTCTTGAGTGGATTCGTTGTTAAGTGTGCTGTTTTGTCCGGCTCCACCGCTGGCAGGTTCCTTCAAATCTGTGCTGCCATCTGTTGTGTTGCGCAAAGTCATTTTGTTGGTAGCAAACATCTTCGAACTTGTCTAAGCGGTTTCTTCATGTGTGAATCTTTGAAGATCCCCTCTTTCTAGCACCAAATTATGGGAGCTAGATTCTCACAATTGAATTTGTAAGGTTCAAAGAGAAGTAGAAAATTTCTAGGATTAGACAACAAAAGACAAAGGCAAGAGATAAATTCGGCTTTTATCAATAGTTGGAAAGGTGTAAACAGAGTTTCAGAGTAAGTTTTCGTGATCCCCTTATTATGACGATGTACATGACTATTTATAGTGCTTTAGGATTGTGGGAGTTGCATTCTGACAATTGAATTTGTAAGGTTCAAAGAGAAGTAGAAAGCTTCTAGGATTAGACAGCAAAAGACAAAGACAAGAGATAAATGAGGTTTTATTAATAGCTGGAAAGGTGTAAACAGAGTTTCGGTGTAAGATTTTGTGATCCCCTATTTATGAGGATGTACATGAATATTTATAGTGCTTTAGGTCGGTCGGGCTAAGCCCTAAACAAAACTGGAAGTTTTCTGAAGTTTTTTAGGTTTTCCATTTAAGTAGAAGTCGCTAGGTTGGCTGGACCTTAAATGGGCCTTAGTCTTTTGGGCTTGATTCCTGGGCTGACTTGAATTAGGCTTTCAGCTAATTAACAAATTACTGGTTTAGTCTGGTTCATTTGGTAGCCGCTTAAACCTTCGGTTTAGTAGGTTTGATCTTTGGTGTGGGGGTCGAAACCAACACAATTAAACTTGTAAGGATTCGCGAGGGGAATTTAGAGATTTCTATGTTAACTAGGGATAACAAGAGATTGGGAAAGAGTTGTTCTTATTGCTGTGTAAAGTTGAGTACAAAGCTTGTGTATAGAAAAATTCGGATCCCCTTA
Source organism: Draba incana (assembly GCA_963576765.1). NCBI lineage: Eukaryota > Viridiplantae > Streptophyta > Magnoliopsida > Brassicales > Brassicaceae > Draba > Draba incana. The sequence continues at coordinate 16,433,376 of OY755210.1, forward strand.
GGGTTTGTACAAAAGAGATATATATACTACATCTAAGGCGGTTCTACTCCCTAAGCCTTCACGGAATCGTATTTGCTTGAGTCGGTCACGTTGGAGTGGGCTTCAGGCTTCATTCATGTTGATGGATCAGAGACTGCATTGGGCTGAGGATAGGATAGGCGACCGAGCCGACCCTGGGGTCGATCCACAGAGGCCGAGCCTGTGGTCGGTCCGCAGTGCCGACCCTGTGGTCGGTCCACAGAGCCGAGCCTGTGGTCGGTCCACAGAGCCGAGCCTGTGGTCGGTCCACAGAGCCGAGCTTGTGGTCGTTCCACAGTGCCGAGCCTGTGGTCGATTCACAGTGCCGACCCTGTGATCGATCCACAGTGCCAGTCCGCTCCTGCTTTGCCTCACTCCACGATCACTTGCTTCGCTTTTCTTCGCAGTAAGACTTAGGGGCCTACTCTACCTTGCTCGTTGACAGTTTAGAGAGTCATATCTTCATATGCTTGACTTTAAACGTAACTGTTGAAAAGGGTGAAAACCGACCCCAACAGTTAGCCCCCAAGCTCGGTAGTGTTAGAGATAACAATACCGAGTTAAAGATGTAGTGGATATCAGCATTTTCGTTTGAAGTTAAGGTGCCTGCTTAGCCTTTATCACAGTAGTAAAGAGTGACCTTATGCAAGAGGTTTTAAGACTCTGTAAACATTATGAAGATTTTAAGACTTCGTACTTCCTTTGTCGAAGCTGCTGCGTTTTCTGCAGAAAAGACTTTTTCTTTTTCTCTCGAAGATTTTAAGACTCCGTATTTCCTATGGAGATTTTAAGACTCCGTGTTGCGATTGCTAATGTCAATGACGTTTCCGGGTAATAGCAAGGCCATTTTCGGAGGGAAGAGAGTTGTGTTTTTTGAACGGAGGCGGGACCCGCTTGGTGTGAGGATGAGAAAATCCTTTTTCCCTTAAAGGGATAAGGTTTGACTTAGTCAACCCTTCTTCTTCCCTCTCCCTTTCACCTAGATCTAAAAATCTTTCTTCTTCTCCTCCTTGTCGCCGACCACGAGCCCATTGCCACCGCCGACCGTGAGCTCGCTTGTTGCCGACCGTGAGCTCGCCACTTCTCTTCTTCCTTGTTGAGTTCCTTCTTTGATTCCCTTTGCATAAGTCTTTCTAAATCCCATAGCTTCTTTGAAAATCCAAGCTTATAGATCTAGATTTCTTTCATGGAATATCAAACTTTGTTATGTTGGTTTGTTGATTGCTTAGGAGAATCCTTGAACCTTTAGTTGTTGATGGAATTGGCATTGAACTTGCATAGACTTTTGGAGATCCCCCATTAAAACTTGTTTAGGGATAGAGCTTGCTCTTGAGGTGTGTTCTTGGTGAAGGATGAAAATCGTTGACCTTTGATTTAATTCGTTGACTCGTTGTAGGTTAAATCGTGGTTATGGAAGCACAAGACCTTGATCCGGTTGATCGCGGTGAAGCGATGCTTAGAACCGAACCTGTGGTCGTGCCGACCAATCGGGTCGATCACGCGGTCGCGTCGCTACGCGAAACCGAGCTCGCGATCGGGCGTCCACGCCAAACCGAGGACGCGGTCGCATCTCCTCGTCGGACCGAAGATGTGATCGCATCTCCTCATCGAGTCGACCCCGTGGTCTCGATGTCAGGTTGTGCCGAGCCCATGCTCGCATTTCCTCGCCAATCCGAGCCCGTGCTCGCGCCGTTGCCCCGGACCGATCACGTGGTCGCGACCCAAGGCCACGCCGAGTCCTCGGTCGCATCGTCAAGTCGAACCGATCCCGTGGTCGTATGTCTTAAGAACGCGGGCACCGAGATTCATCTCCGTAGTAAGCTCACCGTTCCACGGGTTAGTCTTGGTGAGTTCGATGAGAGTGATGATGGTGTTTTTGATGACTTAGCGGATATTGAGGAGGAGAGAAAGGCTAAGTGGTGATGAGGACTCGATGGCCCGTGATAGGGGAATTGGACTTTCCTTCCCCTTTAACGATGAAGACCCAGGGCTCTTAGATGGTGCTGGGCCTTGCTGAGATCGATGCGAACCTATAGTGTATTGAACGTTTCCACGAGTCTGAGGGCCCGACTTTAGGTGCCGCAAAGAAGCTTTTGGTTGATAGGAAGATCCCGATTTTTGACGCTCGTGATGTGTTCGACGCTCGTGATGTGTTTGATGAGCTTGTTTCTAGCGTGAGGCGAACCTTAGAGATTTCAGAGAATGATGATGTAGCTGATGAGGAGGCCGATGAGTGACCAATCCTCTCTGTTCGTGACTTAGTTGGTTTGTAGTCTTTTTATGACTTTTGTTTCTGAAAACTTTTGTTGGAGTTGATGATTTTCGGTTGTAGCATCGGATGGTTTGTATCCTTGCTATTATTCTGGATCCTTGCATTGTGGAGAATGCGAGATGACTTTGTAATTTTTGTTCATGGTGAACCATGATGGTTTCAGATTCAGGCACTTGGTTTAGATGTTGCTGATGTTATTCCTATACTTAGGAATTCCTTGGACTGTTAGGTGTTTTTGTCATGTGTTTGCCAACATTGACGTTGGGCTTCCCGAATGGGGCTTTGTTTGCTCATGAATGAGGTTTGTTTGCTTTGTTAAGTAGAGAGAATGCGAATGCATTTACGCTCTCTATCTGCCAACGTTGCTGTTGGGCTTTGTGGAATGGTGCCGTTCTCGAGACACGTCTATCCGAGAACAAGTTCACCTTAGATTTGACCAGCGTGTATCCTGGGTTTCTGAATGACACGTTCAGGGTATAATTCGAATGGAGGTCATTAGCAGCTGCATTTTACCAACAACGTTTGTTGGGTTTTTGAGTGATCAGTTGGCTTGACCCAATACTGAACACTGGTACTTATATAGCGCTGTATCCGTTGTGGATGTCATTGAGTTCGTATCTCCGCACTATTGCTGTGGCCAGCAGCAATAAATGCAGAATGACTCTACTCGAATAAAGCTTTGAGGATAAGCTGTTCTCGTGATGAGGTCTGTGTCGAGTGTTTGAAGTTTTTAGAAGTGACGGTGTCAAGGAGTGGCGTATGGGTACCCCACTCCCCCCCCTTTTAGACGAAAAAGGGTACCGAAGTCGACTAGAGACTGGTGAAAACACGCACTCCCCCCCGGAGGCGGAGGAGATCGTGTGAGCTTGTCCGGAATGAGGCTGTTGTGAAATGTAATCCCCCCTTTTTGATGGAGGGGGGCAACTGAACCTATCCAAAGATAGGCTACCTACGTACCCTTTGCAGGGATCACATCGCCTCGTAGTTCATTATTGGTGAAATAGACTAGCGGTAGTACTTCTTCAAGTGCTTAGCATTCCAAGAGTGAAGGATTGGGGTGCCGGACATGGTGGTGAGCTCATAGACTCCAGGACGAATGACTGTTGTGATCTTGTATGGGCCTTCCCAGTTATCTCCGAGTTTGCCAGCGTTTGGTTCTGCTGTGTTCTGAAACACCTCACGGAGGACCAAGTCACCTATGTTGAAACGCCTTTCCCTGACTCTGGAGTTGTAATATCTTGATGCTGCGCTCTGATAATTTGTAATCCGGAAGAGTGCTTGGTCGCGATGCTCATCGAGGAAGTCCAAAGCATCAAGCAGCATCGATCGGTTAACTGGTTCATTGCTGGGTAAGAGCTGACGTCGGACCCCAGGCGAGCAAACTTTGGAAGGGATGACACACTCAGTTCCATAGACAAAGGCGAAAGGAGTCTCGTCTGTTGCTCGACGGGGAGTGGTGCGGTGGGACCACAAAACCCCCTCTAGCTCGTCGGCCCAGCGGCCCTTCTTCGCCTCTAAGCGGTTTTTAAGGCCATCAAGGATTGTCTTGTTGATAGCTTCTGCTTGACCATTGCCCTGAGGGTAGCGTGTCGTAGACTTGCTAAGTATGATATTCCATTTTGCACAAAATGTCTTCAACCGATTGGATATAAACTGCGAACCGTTGTCCGTAACCATCTCATACGGAACTCTGTGATGACGTATGATGTTTCTCCAGACAAAGCTTTCCACCTGGACATCCTTGATTGTAGCATATGCTTCGGCTTCCACCCACTTGGAGAAGTAGTCTATCAGAACGAGTAAGAACCGCTTCTGCTTTGATGGGTGTAATGGTCCAACAATGTCCATGGCCCATCTCATGAATGGGTACGGTGAAGTGACAGACGAGAGCCTCTCGGTTGGTTGATGAATTTTTGGAGCGTGTCGCTGGCACTTCTCACACTTGGCTGAAAACTTTACGCAATCACCGACTATTGTAGGCCAGAAATGACCGTGTCTCTTGATTTTGACCGCAAGCGCTTTGCCCCCGGAATGATTGCCGCAGGATCCACTATGGACCTCTTCCATTATTCGTCTTGCTTTCTTCCTTTCTACACAGGTGAGCATAGGACCGGAGAATCCCCACCTGAAGAGGTTACCATCAAGTAGAACATAGCGAGCTGCTTGCTTCTGTAACTTGCGGGCTGCCCACTTGCTACTGGGCAGCGTGCCATCGGCAATATACTCTCTTATCTCGCCCATCCATAACTTGTCACCGTCGTATTCTAGCTCTTCGGCATCCGTGTCTATTAGGATCGCTTCAGGATGATGAGAGCTGCTGACAGGAGAGATATCGTTGACGGGGATGCCATCAACGGGTTCGTCTGCGTCGTGCAGGTCAACGTCCGGGATTTCGGGAGCTTCGGCCATTTCTACGTCTTCATCTGTGTTTTCAGCAAAGGCATCCACTTGTTTTGCTGCTTGAGAGCGTGTTAAGATGGAGAGCGCCAGATCCTCTTGAATGCTGGGGAATTCAATGAACTCTACTGGAATAACCCGCTTCAAAGCCGGATCCTCTGGCATGGCAGTGGCAGAAGCGAGGTTGGCCAACGCATCGGCGCTCGTGTTCTCACCTCTGGGAATTCTTGTGAGGGCGAACTCTTGAAATGCAGAGGCAAGATTCTTTACCATCTTCATAGAAGCCTCCATGCGATCATCCTTTGCGATGTACTCACCGCTGAACTGACTGGGCGTGAACGTGCTCGATCTTCAGTCCTTGGGCGAGCCTCATGCCAGCGACGAGGGCCTCGTACTCTGCTTCGTTGTTGGAAGCTTTGAACCCAAGTCGAAACGATTGCTCAAGGATTTCTCCAGTTGGCGATACTAATCGTATCCCAACTCCATAACCACTCTTCAAGGATGAGCCATCTACATACAGCTGCCAGATTCCGGGCTGCACCCCCTCTGAGACCTTGTCCTCTGGAAGTTCTATGAGGAAATCCGCCAGTACTTGTGACTTGTTGCATGTGCGCCCCCTATACTCGATGTCATACTCGCTGAGCTCTATAACCAACTTGGCTAACCTGCCAGATTGACTTGGGCTATGTAGCACTGAACGTAGTGGGAAAGTACTAAGAACAATAATAGAATGAGATTGAAAGTAAGGCCTTAGCTTTCTGGATGCCATGAGGACGGAGAACGCCAGCTTTTCCAATTGGGGGTATCTTGTCTCAGTGTCGGTGAGCGTTTAGCTCACATAGAAGATAGGTCTCTGCTCGCCTCTTTCCTCCCGGACCAGGAAAGCGCTGACAGCTGTTTCTGAGACAGCAATGTAAAGGAAAAGAGGTTCTCCAGTTACTGGTTTAGCAAGGATGGGCGGCGTTGCCAGATATTCCTTAAGTTGCTTGAAGGCGTCCTCACACTTTTCTGACCATTCGAATTGCTTATTTCTTCGCAGGGTTTTGTAGAAGGGAAGGCATTTATCAGTGGAGCGCGAAATAAACCGATTGAGTGCAACCAATCTCCCAGTTAATTTCTGCACTTCACGCTTATTCTTTGGTGAAGCCATCTGGATCAATGCATCGATCTGTTTCGGGTTAGCCTCAATACCCCAGCGAGTGACCAGGTACCCAAGGAATTCGCCTGAAGTCACGGCAAATCTGCACTTTGCTGGGTTTAGCTTCATGTTGTGGAAGTTCAGTTGGCTGAAGCATTCTTCCAGGTGGGCGATGTGGTCTTCTTCCTCGAGTGACTTGACGAGCATATCGTCGATGTAGACCTCCATAGTCTTTCCCAACTGGTCCTGGAACATCTTGTTCACCAGTCTCTGATATGTTGCACCAGCGTTCTTCAGGCCAAAGGGCATCACCTTGTAGCAATAGATGCCTCGGTCCGTGATGAAAGTTGTCTTCTCACGATCTTCGGGATGCATCTGGTTGTAGCCGGAAAAAGCGTCCATGAAGCTAAGAAGCTTATTACCCGCTGTTGCCTCCACTAAGCGGTCAATGTGATGCAAGAGGAAGCTGTCTTTTGGGCAGGCTTTGTTAAGATCCGTGAAGTCCACACAGACGCGCCACTTCCCATTCTTCTTCTTGACCACGACTGGGTTGGCGAGCCAGTCGGGATACTTGACTTCGGTTATCGAACCGACTTGCAGAAGCCTTTCTACTTCGTCATTAACAGCCTTTGCTCGCTCAGGACCCAGCTTCCTTCTTTTTTGCTTAACCGGCTTGAACTTAGGATCAACATTGAGCTCGTAGCTGGCGACATCAATGTCTATCCCAGGCATATCTTCGGCGGCCCAGGCAAAGGTGTTGATGTTCTTTTGGAGAAAAGCCACTAGCTTTATTTTGAGAGCTTCGTCAAGAGCTGCTCCGATCTCGACACGTCTCTCTGGGTGTTTCTCGTCGATGCATACAGAGAGCACATGTTCGCAGGTAGGACGCTCCTCTTTTGCGCGACCGTCAGTAATCTGCAATTGCTGTAGGAGGTTAGCCAAGTCTTTCTCCCGACATGAATTAGTTTTTGCCTTCTTCTGCGGCTCTTGCGAGGTCGTGCCATTCTTCTTTTTATGATTGCGTAGCTTATGCTCTGCTAAGAAACACATGCGTGAATCTCTTTGGCTGCCAAAAATAGTCTTCACACCATCTCTGGTCGGGAATTTTAGGCACAAGTGGTTTATTGACTGAACAGCTCGCATCTGACTGAACCAAGGTGTTCCCATGACCAAGTTGTAGATGGCGGGATGATCAGACACCGTGAAGTTCACCATCTGCTTGACGCCTCCAGCCCCCACTGGCAGACGAATCATTCCCATTGTCAAGGTTGTTTCGCCAGAGAAACCCGTTATAGGCTTTGGTTGCCCTGTGATGAGTGACATGTTGATCTTCATCCTTTCGAGTGTTTCTCTGAAGATAAAGTCCACCGAGCTTCCGGTGTCGATGAGGACTCGAGCGACGTTGAAACCGGAGACAGTTAGATTGATCACCAAGGGGTTTCTATGCGGATGGTCAATACCTTCGGCATCTTCTTCATCGAAAGCGATAGTATCACTAGCACGTTGGCGCAGACTTCAGGGATGAGGCGACGTTGGCGCAGACTTCGGCACGCCTTTGGTAAGACTCGATCGCAGTTACGTTGTCGGCAAAATACTGCAATCCTCCCATGATTATGTTGATGGCGACTTCCTCATTCCAGTTCCTATGAGACGACGATCCTTCGCTGCTTACGGCACTGTCGCCTGACATCTTCGTTGGTGGTGTGAAACTCTAGCTTTCGTGTGTTAGAACTCTCTAGGTCCCCTTAGTCTGCGCCAAATTGTGGGGGTCGAAACCAACATAATTAAACTTGTAAGGATTCATGAGGGGAATTTAGAGATTTCTATGTTAACTAGGAATCACAAGAGATTGAGAAAGAGTTATTCTTATTGCTGTGTAAAGTTGAGTATAAAGCTTGTGTATAGAAAAATTGGGATCCCCTTAGGGTTTGTACAAAAGAGATATATATACTACATCTAAGGCGGTTCTACTCCCTAAGCCTTCGCGGAATCGTATTTGCTTGAGTCGGTCACGTTGGAGTGGGCTTCAGGCTTCATTCATGTTGATGGATCAGAGACTGCATTGGGTTGAGGATATGATAGGCGACCGAGCCGACCCTGCGGTCGATGGTCCGCACTGCCGACCTTGTGGTCGGTCCACAGAGTCGTGCCTGTGGTCGGTCCACAGAGCCGAGCCTGTGGTCGGTCCACAGAGCCGAGCCTGTGGTCGATTCACAGTGCCGACCCTGTGATCGATCCACAGTGCCAGTCCGCTCCTGCTTCGCCTCACTCCACGATCACTTGCTTCGCTTTTCTTCGCAGTAAGACTTAGGGGCTTACTCTACCTTGCTCGTTGACAGTTTAGAGAGTCATATCTTCATATGCTTGACTTTAAACGTAACTGTTGAAAAGGGTGAAAACCGACCCCAACATTCGGTTAGTTGATTCTTGGGATTGTTGGTGTAAAAGTCGTAACTCGCACAATTGAATTTGTAAGGGTTGTGAGGAAATGCGAGATTTTTGAGTGAACCACAATGTAGAAAAGTAGAGAGACTGTTGTTGTAGCTGTTAAGAAAGCTTTATTAGTGATGTGAAAAATTGCAGATCCTCTTTCTGGGCGTATACAATGAGCTACATATAACTTTTCTAATCTAGGTCTAAGTACTAGAATTGGGTCTGGCCCATTAAGCAAATTAATAGTCTTAGACCCATAATATCATTAAATCTAGTTTAAATAATATAATTTAATTCTATTATGGGTCTAATTACAAATTGGATTTCTTCAAGTCTTTTGCAGAATCGTTCTTATCGTTACATCAATCTTCTAGGTGTGAAATCCGACCCTTATATTTTGCCCCCAACTTGGTAGTATCGAGTTATGATGATGCCAAGGTATAAGTTGTTTAAAGTTTAAGATTGATGTGATGGACCATGAAGTAGCCAGGTGTTGACGTCTTGTCATCGAACTCGTGAAGTTTCAGATATTCAATGCAGAGCCGATGCGTGTTTATCTGACTTACTTCTTTTGTTAAGAATAAGTTTAGTCGTGTGATGAGACTGTTATGTGAAGCAGCCTGGCGTTGACGTATGATCATGTTTTCCGGGATGTTGGCGTTGACGTCTTGTCATCGAACTCGAAAAGTTTATGATATTTCATGTTGAGCTGATGTAATCATGTTTTCCGGGATTTGCTTACGTTGTTAAAAATAAGCTTAGAAGACTGATTAGGCCGTCGGGCTTTGCTTTATTAGACTTTGAAGCCCGTTAGAAGATTTTCTGGAATTTTTTGCAAAACTCTAGAGAATTTAAGAAAGCCTTTAGATATAAATAAGACCCTTTTTTCCCATTATTCTAACCAAATAACTTTGCCAAGGTAATATGTAATTTTTTTTTTGTCTCGTAGTGATTAGGGATTTTTTTATTATTATTTTTTTTGAAAAAAAAGTTTCTTCTTCAATGTTGATAATTGACCGTCGATCGCCTTTCCCAATCATCTTCTCCGATCGACCTTCGTCTTCTCCGGTTTGCCGCCGTTCTGCTTCGCATTCGCTGTACCAGCTTTCGTCTTCAATTCGCCTCCATCGCCGCTTTGATACATCATCATCATCGGATCTACGCCGCATCCTTCACTGTCGCCGAACTCCTAGCCGCTGTCGTCGCCGATCGAGATCTGATTCGTGGTCGTCGGCGTGAAGCTTGACGGATCTGTTCAAGGAGCTTTACGGTGGAGAGGAGCTTCATGGTGGAGAGGAGCTTAACGGTGAAGAGGAGCTTCACGGATCTTCGAGGAGGAGAAGAGCTTCATAGTTGTTTGTGACTCCGGCAAAGAGGCGGCTGTGTGATTGAAGTGGCTACGCGATTCAACGGTGAGGCTCAGGTTTGGGTCTCCGGCGATGGCAAGCTCCGGTGATGATTCTGGCACGGTGGAAAAATGATCGAGAGGCATGGATCATGATTTTTGGGTCAAAATTGGTCAACCTTGGTCAAAAGTCAACTGCGTTTGTAGTCAATTGGAACGGTCAACTATGATTTTTGGTCAACACATTTGTTCCTGGTTTTGATTTTGAATTTTGACTCGGTTTAAATTAAACCGACATATTCTGATTTTGATTTTTGGTGAAGTATTTAGACTCTTATCGCAACGAAACGCGTCTTGAAGAGTATAATTTTTATAGATTCGCGGCTTGAAAGCCCATCGTTCTGATTTTGATCTATGTCGAATTTAACGTCGAACCAAAGATATTGAAGACGGCAAATATCTGGAGATCCGATTATGATTTCTGAGGATTTTGACGCCGAATCGAAGATGTTGAAGATGGCGAAGATCCGGAGATCCGATTCCCATTTCTGTCGACTTTGATGCCAAATTGAAGATGTTGAAGATGGCGAAGATCCGGAGATCCGATTTTGATCTCTGCCGACTTTGATGAGGAATAGAAGATGTTGAAGATGGGGTAGATCCGGAGATCCGTTTTCGATCTCTGTCGACCCTGACGCCGAATTGAAGATGTTGAAGACGGCAAAGATCCGGAGATCCAATTTCGACCTTTGTCAACTCTAACGCCAAATTAAAGATGTTGAAGTCGGCAAAGATTCGAAGATTCGAATTCGACCACTGTCGACTCTGACGCCGAATTAAAGATATTAAAGACGGCAAAAATCCAGAGATCCTATTTCAATCTCTGTCAACTTTGACTCCGAGTCAAAGTTGTTTAAAACGATGCATTTTGGGCTTTAGATCGATGATGACACCGTGATGGGAAGAGCTTCAAAGCTTGGCTTTGCGTTGGATCGTTTGTGAGAGAACTGACGATCTGCTCAAAATGACAGCGACGATCCGTGAGAGGAGCGATGATCTGCTCGGGATAAAAACAACGATCCATAAGAGGAAAATGATGTCTTACTGGAGATAAGAGCAACGATCCGTGAGAAGAGCAACTGCCTACTTGAGAAGAGCCCGACTATCTGCTTGAGATAGGAATGACGATCCGTGAAAGTAGAGACTGCCTGCTTGAGAGGAGCACTTGCCTGCTTCAGATAGGAGCGACGATCCATGAGAGGAGGGAGACGATCCATGAGAGGAGCGACGATCTGCGAGAGGAGCAACGATCTGCTTGAAATGACAGCGACGATCCGTGAGAGGAGCGATGATCTGCTCGGGATAAGAACAATGATGCATAAGAGGAAAATGATGTCTTACTAGAGATAAAAGCGACGATCTGTAAGAGGAGCAACTGCCTACTTGAGAGGAGCGCGACAATCCGCTTGAGATAGGAACGACGATCCATGAAAGTAGAGACTGCTTGCTTGAGAGGAGCGCTTGCCTGCTTCAGATAGGAGCGACGATCTGTGAGAGGAGAGTGACGCCTGTTACTTACTTAAACTACGAGGCGGCTTGATCCGTGCAAAGGGTATGTAGGTAGTTCATCTTCGAATGGGTTCAACTAACCCCTCCTTACAAAGGAATGAATAAGGAAGAAGTGATGTGAGGAGAGTGACGCCATGCTGGTTTGAAGAATCAGGAGGCGGGTCTGTCGCATGTAGACGAAGTGTTTTAGTGGCAGATCAGCGAGCTTGAAGAGATCCTTTGGGGAGTTTCAAATGGTGAGTTGGGCGCTCCTAGTGGTGGTGTTAGAAAACTTTGGTTTACAAAAAATGTCATCACTTAACAATTTTGCTCCAAAAGATTGAAGTGTTTCTCGCGTTATGACCAATGTGCAGGGTTGTTAGGTTTTGCATAAACACTTCGGTTTACAAACAATGTTGCCACAACAAGCCTGCTCGGATAATGAATATTTTATAGCGAGGTTACCGACGTTCTTTTAGTTGGGTTTTGAATAAGCACTTCAGTTTACGGTCATGATGTAGCATGCATATCCGCTCAAGTGAATACTTTTTGACAAAGTTACCAATGCTATGTTAGTTGGGTTTTGACCTGAACATTTGAGTTTACATATATGTTTTTTACTAACGAACACACTCTTGTAATGAACACGTTATCGCGTTGCGACCAACGATTCAGTTTGTTGGGTTTAGAGTGAACATTTGAGTTTACAGACATATTCTCGAGAACACGTCCGGTCATGTAATAAGCACTTTTAGCGATGCAACCAACATTTTGTCTATTGGGTTTCGAAATGAACATTTGGGTTTACACATTCGTTTTCCTCTAACGCACATGCTCCTGTAATGAACATTATACATTTGTATAGTGCTCTATTAATCATGCTAAGGATGTAATAGTCAGATCTGAAGCTTGTGAAGTAGACCGTCGCTGTGGCCAGCAACGAGGTGTTATGTCTGTTTCTGGTAAGACTTTTGTTATCCACGAGGGATGTAACTGAACATTAATTTGAAAGAAGTCTGTTTTTTTTTAAGACTTAGATTTTACAAGCGAAACTGTTTGAGTTAAGTTTGCTTTGTTTGATTTGTTGCGAGAAAACCAAGTAAGAGAGATGAGAATATAGGAGTATACGTACCCCACTCCCCCCCCCCCCCCTCCCCCTTTAAGGAAAGGGCAGCTAAACTCATCCAAAGATGAGCTGCCAACGTACCCTCTATAGGGATCAAGTCGCCTCATAGTTCAAGTAAGTACTTTGAACTATTCGTATATGATGTAAGTGATATGTCTATTTAGATAAAACATCGAATAATCTGTAAAAGGTGTAAGTGATATGTTCGTTCTGTTTACGGTCATGATGTAGCATGCATATCCGCTCAAGTGAATACTTTTTGACAAAGTTACCAATGCTATGTTAGTTGGGTTTTGACCTGAACATTTGAGTTTACATATATGTTTTTTACTAACGAACACACTCTTGTAATGAACACGTTATCGCGTTGCGACCAACGATTCAGTTTGTTGGGTTTAGAGTGAACATTTGAGTTTACAGACATATTCTCGAGAACACGTCCGGTCATGTAATAAGCACTTTTAGCGATGCAACCAACATTTTGTCTATTGGGTTTCGAAATGAACATTTGGGTTTACACATTCGTTTTCCTCTAACGCACATGCTCCTGTAATGAACATTATACATTTGTATAGTGCTCTATTAATCATGCTAAGGATGTAATAGTCAGATCTGAAGCTTGTGAAGTAGACCGTCGCTGTGGCCAGCAACGAGGTGTTATGTCTGTTTCTGGTAAGACTTTTGTTATCCACGAGGGATGTAACTGAACATTAATTTGAAAGAAGTCTGTTTTTTTTAAGACTTAGATTTTACAAGCGAAACTGTTTGAGTTAAGTTTACTTTGTTTGATTTGTTGCGAGAAAACCAAGTAAGAGAGATGATAGGGTTCTGCGTAGTAGTTGTGGTTGCTGTTGTGACGTTTATCGTTGTTTCATCGCCAATTTGTTTTGACGCTGTTTCAGAGCCAAATTCCTCGCTGAGTTCAATGTTGTTCCGTTGCTGACTTGTTTTGTCGCTGTTTCGTCGCCACATTTCAACGTTGTCGGCGTTATGCTGCAGATCGCCGCTGGAGCAGTCAATGTTGCGTTGCTGGTCATCACTGGTACTGTCGACATTGCACTGCTGGTCATGGTTGGTGTTGTTGACATTATGTTGTTGGTTGTCACTGGTGCTGTCAACGTTATGTTGCTTATCGCCGCTACTGCGATCCACGTATACGTGGCTGGTGGCCGCAGCTGCTGGTGCGATCCACGATGCATTGCTTGTTGCTGCTGGTGCGATCCACGATGCGTTGCTCGTCGCTGCTGTTGCTGTCGACATTGTGCTGCTTGTCGCCGCTGGTACGATCCACATTGCACTGCCTTTCGCCACTGCTGCGATCCACGTTACGCTCCTAATTACCGCTTATGTAGCTTGCACGATGATTCTTTTGAGTAAGAACGTCTCACGTGTCCCCTTAGTCGAGGCCAAACTGTAGGAGTCGTAACTCGCACAATTAAATTTGAAAGGATTGTGATGAAATGTGAGACTTCTGAGTGAACCACAACGCAAAAAAAGTAGAGAGATTGTTGTTGTAGCTGTTAAGAAAGCTTTATTAGTGATATTGTGAGAAATTGCAGATCCCCTTTCTGGGTGATTACAATGAGCTATATATAGCTTTTATAATCTAGGTCTAAGTACTAGAATTGGGTCTGACCCATTAAGCAAATAAATAGTCTTAGGCCTATAATATCATTAAACCTATTTTAAATAACATAATTTTGTTATATTATAGACCTAATTACAAATTGGCCTTTTGTAAGCCTGTTTAGGATTTCTTCATGCCTTTTGCAGAATCGTTCTTATCGTTACATCAATCTCCTAGGGGTGAAATCCGACCCCTACAGTTGGTTTAACCCATAGTCATTTTTGGCCATCGATTATTCGGGTTGAGATTAGACCCCTACACCATCATGCTAACCGTGATGAAACCTTCTCCCACACGTCATCAAATGTGTCTTTATTAATCCGTTTTTGTAAAATTGGCATACCCAAATACTTTCTCAAGTCCCGCGTCGCTTTGATCCCACTCTCGTCACTTATCAACTTCTTGTTTGGACCTACCTTTATCACTCGGCTGCCATTTAAATTTAATTACACTATCTTTAAAGAGAAATGAAAATTAGCATGTATGTTATGTTGAGATGTTTTGTACTTATAATAAAACATCTAACATCTAATAAATAAAAATTTAGTATCCAACAATTTGCCTATAAAAAATTCTATTATACTCATAACTTAACATGTATGTTTGACTATCTTGTCCAATTATATATTATAGTTGTAACATCCCAAAGCCGAAATTTGGATTTTTGGTATGGGTGTCGATCGACACAATGTGTGTGTCGATTGACAGCACTATTTCGGGTCTGTTCGGTTTGAGTTTTAACCGTGGGGTTTGTTGCGGTTAAAGGAAATAGCCCTAGGTCTTTGTATATAAGGACCCAGCCGTTAGTTTTGATTGTTTTTCGGGTAGAAAAAGTGACTTTTGATCAAAATTGAGAGAAAGAGAAAGGGTTTTGAAAGTTCTTAGATAATTATTGTGTTATTCGTCTTAGGAAATTTTTGGATCGTTAGAACGGTGGTTCTCGGTGATTTTTAGTGAAGGAAGTCGCTGCTCGTGGTTCGATTTCATGCTTTTTCCGTGCCAAATCGTTCATCAGGGTGAGTGTGTGACCGTAGACTCATTTAAGCCAAAACTCGGGTTTAAATGGACGATTTATGTGTTGTTGAGTTGAATTTCGGTGATGAATTATATACTGAATGTTGTGGTTAATCTTGTGTTCTGTGAATCATGTTTTGTTGCAGGTTTGGGCAGAGTCATCGTGAGAATGAGTCACGAGAGGAGAAACTCGTTATGCGGCTTCTGCATCCAGAGTGTCGATTGACACCTAGTGGTAGTGTCGATTGACACCACTGTTCTATAAGCGTCGATCGACACCTAGTGGTAGTGTCGATTGACACCACTGTTGTATAAGCGTCGATCGACACCTAGTGGTAGTGTCGATCGACGCCACTATTGTGTTTGTGTCGATTGACACCTAGCGGTTGTGTAGATCGACACCAAGGTATTTTTTTTAGAGATAAGAGAGACAAGAGAATAGGATGATTAGGAATATTTCTATGTGATTTATTTTCTAGTAGAACCTGGTGTTATTTAGAATTCTGGAACTGAGTTTGGGTTGGATTTGGTTATTGAATTATTTTTAATGGTTTATGGGATTGTGATTCCGGAATGGAGTTATTGGACTTCCGCATTGGTAATTATTGAATTAACCGTTTAGAGTTTTGTATTTATGGGAATACTAAATTCGGGTTAATTATTTATTTAATTGTTTTAAAAAAAATTTGGTTGTTTCATTTTAGTATCAGATACGGTTTTAGGGGAGTAGGTTGAATGACTGAGACTATGAGTTTAAATTGATTATGAGTAGTAAGACAATTTATTAGTCTTAAATCATCCTCTTCAGGCCTTTAAAGAGATTATGCGGTAAGTATTTGTGATTATGTCTGACTTCTATTTTTGAATTCTAGCTTTGTAGTCTATATTTTGGAAAATAGAGAGAGTGATGGTTGGATTTGGTAGAGATAGAGTTCTTGGTCCGTATTTATGGGAAATGCAGAGAGTGATGGCTAGGGTTGCAAGCAGTAGATGGCGTTATCGGTGATGTGTGTGTGAGTTCGCCGAGAGTGTGATCTTGAATACCACGTATGAGCTGGTTTCAAATTCGCAGACGTCTGAGGAGGGATCCATGAGTTCAGCCAGTGTTAATGCTAGTCTGAGGATTGGTGGTACCAGAGAGGGTACGAGTGGGAATGGTAGTGCGGGAGGCCCATGTAGGGGTGTGACCTCTGGTGTGACTCTGGATCGAGATGATCGTCTGACAGATCTATGGCTCAGTTTTTGGAGTGGTTACCGAATGCGATGCCAGTGGAGGCTCCAGTAGTGCAACATGTGTCATAGGTGCAACCGAGGGCTACAACTTCAGAGGACCATCTGTTATATTTGAGGATGATGAAGCAGATGCAGCATATTGGTTCGAGTTCTTCTCAAGTAGTTCTAAGTATAGGGAGGCTGATAATTGGAGGTTGGGATTGGAGGCTGATAATTCTATTTGGTGTCTTGAGGGATACCGGATTGGTTTTGGCGGTTCATTACCTCGATGGTGATGCACATCTCTGGTAGAGAGGTGTTGAGGCCAGGTGGAGGTAGGCAGTGTGGACATGAGGAGAATTCTTAGCAGAGTTTTATGTTAACTTCTTCCCTCAGGAGGTAGTGGGCTGTTTTGAGACAAAATTTGGGGAGCTGGTTCAGGGAGACCGGTCCGTGCAAGAGTATGACGCTGAGTTTAGCAAGCTTATGGTCTATGCGGTTCGAGGCATGGAGGATGGGTAGGCGCATGTGGAGACTCTCCTGCAGGGATTTCCGCATGATAGAGGATGTATGGCAGAGTGTCTAGGTATGCCTCGAGGGTAGAGTTGGTTGAGTCAGCTGCTGCTATTGACGAGGATCTTAGAGATCATGCAGCATTAGTTGTTGTTCCTGCTGTTCCAGCTGTTCAGCCGAAGAGGCAGCAGTAGCAAGTGAGTCCTAGCAAAGGCAGCGCGCCTGCTCAGGGACAGATGAAGAAGTTGGAGGTTTTGCGACCCGTATTTTGTTTAATTCTGGAGCATCAAATTGCTTCATTACTTTGGAGTGTGCCGAGAGCGGCGGTACCCATAAGGATGGGCATAATCAAGGTGACTGGAGAGGGGGGGGGGGGGGGGGGGGGGGGTTCTAGCTACGCTTTGTCGAGCAAAAGGCATATTGGTGCATAGTGCTGGTGAGTCTATGCTAGCAAACTTGGTGATTAGTCCGGTGGAACAGTATGTTGTCATCTTGAGGATGGAGTGGTTAGGGCAATACAAGGTTCATCTGGATGGTCATCGATGTCGTGTGGTGTTTGAGCGCGAGGGGCCAACTTTGGGTGATATATCATGCTTTTTACTGGTCTTTAGCGATGATATTAATCATTTTTAGAGTCTTTTAGGTGTTTTTCGTGTCTTTTAGAGTCTTTCCAGGTTTTTAGGTATTTGGAGAATAATTGGTGACTTTGGCGCATTTTAGAGCATCGAGGAGTCGGATAGGATTTTTAGACAGTGTGTCGATCGACACAGGTTCGTGAAAAGAGAAGCTTTACAATTTTGAAGATTTCCTTTTCGCCCAGAAGTTCCAGAAGTTAACAAGTCTGCCCCAAATCATTTTTACAACTATATATATGTTTTCTAAGCCATTGTTTTTGGCAATGCTTTATTTTATTAGCCTTAAGAGATATTCAACGTGGTCTCTTGATAGATCTTTTGCCTAAACGAGCTTTCTTCATTGGCGATTTCGTTGAAATTCTCGCCGTAAATCTTCAATTGTATGGTTTGGCCATTAGGAAAGGTCTTGGAGCGTCTTTCTCCTCTTGATCAGAGATGGAGAGGTCTTCTTCAAGTGGTGTTAAGGTGCAGCAATGGACCAAAGGTTATGGCTATTCTTCATTCGTTTCCGATTGTTGTGTTACCTCTATACGTCTTAAAGGTTCATCTAATTTTTCAAGTGTCTTGGACATCTCAATCTCCTTCTTCTTTAGGGCAGTGGACTTCCCTACAAGGTGGTTGAACTTCTTATCTAGAGAGACTTGAATGTCTTTGATGGCTTGAGTGTGTTGCTTGTGTCCTTCCACTAGAACAAGAGTAGTAGAATACATGTCTCGGTTATCATCTTTGGCTTCGTCCAAAGCTTTCTTGGCTTCGTGAGCTTTGATTGCGATGATGCCTAGGCCAGTAATGATCTCTTCAACATGGTCATTAGTGCTCTTGATCTCTCCTTCGAATGTCTCCCAAAGACTATTAAAACTACGCTCGAAATTATGGATTTTTCAAGCGTCGCTTTAAAGATCAAAGACATGTTGTTTTTATACTTCTTCGAGGTGGATCAAGCGTGTCTCTAAGTCTTGAAACTTAGTGGTTAGGTCAGTAAGATTCTCTCCAAGGGATGAATTGATGGTCTCGATCTTTGTTTCGATTCCTTGGACGATATTTTGAGTATCTTCCATGAATCTACGCATCGAGGCTTCGATTAGGTCTCCGTTTTGTGTTGAATTGGAACGGTCGTGGGGCTATGGAGGTGGATTCGGTTGCACAAGATGATGATGGTCACTTCCTTGAGCCTCCCAAGATGGTTGTTGTTGATACAAGTTATGATTGTACCAATTGTTGTAAGGAAAGGCGGTTGATGGAATTTATTAGGCATAGGGATGTAATCCCCATTAGATCTCCTTCTTGGCGTCACCTTCCTATAGTTTTAGTGTGATGTTCAATTGATAAATTCCTGAAATGCACTCAAATTAAAAGAAACAAAAAACAAAATTAGCAAAAAGGAAAAAAAACAAAAAGGAAAAATAAAAAACTTTATCAAAAATCTATAGGTGAGCAATCTACTATCAAAAATCTATAAGTTGATAAAACAGTAGATTCGTGATAGCTAAGTACTCTGCATTGGTGGATCTCTAATCACAAGGCTTGAGAAGAACATCAAGTCCTTCATTGCTCTTTTACAAAGGATAAAGATGAATATGTAATGAGAATAACAAAAATACATGTTTATTATTTATTTGTGGTGCCTAGGGCTTCTCTCCTTCTCTCAAGAGGCTAAAATATAGTATATATAGGTGTAGGAAGAGGTTCTAGGTCAACGACTTTTTGTCGATAAGTGCGCAGAAGTGGCCACAGCACCGGACGGTGGCACCGGTCATGTGGATTGGTCCGGGGACTGGCTCAAAATTATCTCCTTGTGCTTGGATTCAGTTTAATGAGCCGGCCCATGGGTTGGTTCGGTGCTTAGGCCCGTCTTGGACTTGATTCATCTTCTAGGCAAAATGACATGTCTCTAGTAAAACTTGAATATCTCCCCAAATAAAACTCCATTTGACATATTCCAACTCCATTGGAAAACTAACTCAAATGGATAAGTTTATACGAGAAAACTACCTCTTTTGATAGAAAATCTTATTAAATAGTATATAAAATAGATAAAAATAAGTAGTAAAAGTGGTTAAATACCGGGTATATCAACTCCCCCAGCCTTACCATTTGCTTTCCCTCAAGCAAACAAAAGGTTAATCATGAAAGAAGATTTGAAAACACGGGAACTCACATATTCTTTGGATCTTGTTTCTTTCTCTAAATCTTTTATCCACATAAAGACAAGGTGAGTTCATGGACGCTTTTCATCTAGAGGTGTCAAAATGGGTAACCCGACCCAACCCTACCCAAAACCGCATGGGTTCGAGATTTTCCTGGGCGGGTTTAACCCAACCCATTTATTATATGGATAGAATTTTCATACCCAAGTCCATTTATATGAAACCCGTTGGCTTAATGGGTTAAATGGGTACCCATATATATATATATATCGAATCACACAATAAACTTATAAAAACCCAACACATAATTCATAAATGATAATAAATCCAACAAAAGTTTTTAACTTAAACAAGAAAGAAACCATAAAACCAATGTATCTTAAAATAAACTAGTAAAATCATAAAACCAATAAAATAGAAAAATCATAAAACCAATAAAACTATTTTTAAAAAGCACTTCAATCTTTCTTCGGTTCCTCTCCTTCCTTAGATCCATTTGGTTCATTGTTCTTCTCATCACTTTCAATGTCTACAAATAATAAGAAAAGTATATTACTAACTTGGATAATTTAGCAACTAGTATTAATATAGTAAATATAAATGATTTACCTTTTTCATCACTTGGAAAGCCAAATAACCATGATCTCGTACAAAGTAGAGCTTCGACATGTTTCGGAAGATGTCGGCTCCGGTATTTGTTTAGAACACGAGAACCAATACTGAAAGATGATTCTGAAGCTACAGTAGTTATAGGAATGTTTAGCACATCATATGCCATATAAGCTAATTTATATAAATCTATTAATATATATATATATATATATTGCTTTATATTTTATGCTTAACCCGTGGGTAACCCATAACCCTAATGGGTTTACCCATTAAACCCGTGAACCCAATAGGGTAACCCAACGAAACCCATTTATTTATATGGGTAAAAAAATATAACCCTTGCCCACTAAATCTGCGGGTAGGTTCGGGTAACCCATGGGTAATAACCCATTTTGACACCCCTATTTTCATCATCTCCCATCTGAGGTCGAAAGTATGTATTAAATTACTGTCCCTGCAAAATCTCAACTTCAAGTCAACCGATTCTTTTACCCTTTTAGATTCTCAAAGATCCCCGATCAAGGATATATACAAGGAATTTGGCAAGGTGTTTAGGGAAGGTTGATTTAGTTGTGAGGTTAAAAGTGTTTAGGGTTACCAAAAACTCTATGTGCGAGACATTATGCAAAATTGCAAGAGAAAATAGATCTATTAAAGTCCACAATTTCCCAACAACTTTGTTGTTTGTCTTTCTCCCCCAGACTTAGACTTTTCTCCGGGAATCACTTGTAAAACTCTCGAACTCATCTCTCCTTTGTATTGTTTCATTCTTTGGAAATTCTTTGACCATTGACTCTTCGAAAACCATTTTCCTTTCCCTTATATTATTTTTTTATTTTTTATTTTTATTTAAAAGGGAAAATGGTCTCATAAAGATATGAGTCAAATAAGGCACAAAATTGTTACCATGATTTAAGCATCCAAGGATCGGCCAAGATTCTTTATTTTTCTGAAATTTTGTTGTTGTACTCCTTCCTTCTATGTTGATCGTTGCATCTTCTAGTGATTGAAAAATTGCGTCGACCCTACTCTCTCAGACGTTTTATACATATCTGCATAGAGGACATAGCAAAAGAAGTGCATGAGGTCTGAAAGAAAGGTTTAAGGGCTTAGGTAGGGTACCAACAAAAGGTAAACAGGCCATCCATGACAACAGAGAGGAATAAAAAGAGGATAAGATTTCATGAATGTGATTCGTTCCTTGATCTAACATCCTTAACAAGAGAGTCAAAAATCATGTTAGTAAACCAAATT
Source organism: Draba incana (assembly GCA_963576765.1). NCBI lineage: Eukaryota > Viridiplantae > Streptophyta > Magnoliopsida > Brassicales > Brassicaceae > Draba > Draba incana. The sequence goes on from OY755210.1 coordinate 16,454,667, forward strand.
TAGAATCGAAATCCTATCCATCAAAATAGTGCAAGTAGCAATCTCCTTGGACTCCATTCGGTCACTAAGTGTCTCAATTAAGGGCTTAGGTAGGGTACCAACGAAAGGTGAACAGGCCATCCATGACAATAGAGAGGAATAAAAAGAGGATAAGATGTCATGAATGTGATTCGTTCCTTGATCTAACATCCTTAACAAGAGAGTCAAAAATCATGTTAGTAAAGTAAATTTAGAATCGAAATCCTATCCATCAAAACAGTGCAAGTAGCAATCTCCTTGGACTCTATTCGGTCACTAGGTGTCTCAATTAATTTTTCGGAACAAACCCTGCAATAATGGTCACTTGGTTTTGAAATCAAAATGTTGTTGATTAAAGAAAGGTGTCATCATTCCCAACTAATTTTGACTCAATAAAGTGGTTTTTGAAAACGATTTTGAAAAACTTTTTGAAAAAATAAATATCCAACACGAACAAACGCGTTAGTCGCAACAATCCCCCCAAACTTAACTTACACCGTTCCGGTGTAAATCAAATCAAATTAAGGGTAAAGTGTTGGAAAATAAAAATAGATAAATATGGAGAATAGAATGAAGTTACCGGATAAAGAAACTCAAATTCTCCCAAAGTTGAATCGAGTGGATGGTGTTCAAAGAAGGGTGAAGAAACTCCCCAAAAATTTCTTTAGGCAGAAGAAATAGTGCTTCTCAATTTTCCAAACAAATCATTCCACAAGGACCGAGAGGTACGACAGCGATTTATGGTCACTCATAGGCAAAGCCCAAAACTCATAATACATCACCCGCTCCATATTGGAAATCTCGGAATTATAGGTTGTTGAACAGCTGCTGAAAGAAGTTAAAAAATTCTTGCTTTAAACGTTGAAGTAGAGTGTTCATAAGGTTGTTGAAAAGGCTTCTTGCTTTCCCCTTTTCTTTGTGCACATCTTCTATGGATAAGGTGGATCATTCTTTATGAAATTGGAATTTCTAAAGTCAAACATGTGTAAGAGCCAAAAATCCTTGCAAAAACACTCGAAATTACTTGTTAAATAAACTTGGACCTAGGTTCCAGAATACCGAAGCAAGAAACAAAATTATCCAAGCTCATTCTAGAGTAGAAAACAAGTAGTGAAAAGATAAGTGTAAGATGTGAAAATTATTTAAAAATTAAACTTATTTAAACCAAATTTTAAAAGTGCAATGTGAAAATTTAAAATAAAATACATTTTATTTTAAGAAAATCACAATTTAAAAACATTTGTGGTGTGAAAATAGTTAGTTTAAATTAAGGCCATTTTTAAAGAATTTAAAAAGAAAAATAAGAAAAACTTACCCCGTGGTTCAAACTGGTGGTCGAACCGTGTGAACTGTGGTCAGGTCGAGGCTAGTACGTGTGGTGATGGATGCGGGACGTGGGAAAGTGGAGACGCGGGTCTGTGGAGACGTGGGTTGGATGGGGACGCGGGATAGTGCGGGATGGGGACTAGGCTAGTCTGGGAAGTTGGGGACGCGGGACTGTCCAAGCACCGGTCAATTACGTGACCTAGAGTGGGCGTCCGGGGCGATGGATCTGCGGGACGAGAACTTGGCGCTGGGGCGCGTGCTGCAAGACAAGGGTGCTCCGAGGCGGGTGGAATCGTGGTACGCGGGACTGGGCTGGCATCGATGCTGGTACTGCAGGTCGAACGGTCCTGGCACCGGTCGAATTCCCGTGTTCAGGGTCTCCGTCCGGGGCATGAGACAGTGGGACAATCAACCCGCGTGTCAATCCGTGACACGTCCGGAATTGTGAAACGCTCGGACACCGGTCGGGACCGCGTGTCCGGTGTCTGGGACATTCTTGACACATTTTTTTTTTTTTTTTGGAACTTCGATTTTCTTCTCAAAAATAAATTTTATAAAATCTGAAAAATTCATAAATAAATAGATTAATTAATAACAAAGTTTATAAAATTAAAAACCAAAAGAAAAACATAGAATAAAATCAATAGAAAAGGAAATCTCGATATATGGGTTATCTCCCATAAAGCGCTTGTTTAAAGTCAATTAGCTCGACTCCTTGGGGTGTGAATAAACGCTTCCATGGTCGTGGTCTTCATCATGTAAATAGAAAGGATGCTTGATTTCAACTTCTCTTTTCTCTGAAGGATTGTATCTTGTAACTTTTGATCGAAATCTCGGTGGTGCTGCGTAGTAGAAGGTGTTTCTATCTATCTTAGGAAAAGATAGCCTTTATAAGGTGTAATCCATGATAGCTCCAGCAATAGCCAATAATTGTCCAAGGATGAAAGGTGTTGAGCAATCTTGCATATTAGCCACTTCAAAGTTCGTCAGAACAATGCAATCACCAATCTTCACGGGGCAATTGAATATTTCACCCATTGAGAGTGTTGATGCACCATTAGCAAGTGAAATTCTCATGGTTGAAGGACGAAGTTTGGTTATCCTCACCTTTCTCACAAGAGATTCTGACAAAACGTTGACTCTGGCTCCCGAATCGATAAGAGCGGTCTCAAAGATATAATCACGAATTGAGCGAAGGATGTTTAAAGAACCTGGATCAAGAGACTTAGGACGTAACCTTATGTACCTATAAGGATTCCTAACTTGGTCGAATAGCACCTCAATCATAAAGTCTTCTTCCATGCTTTGTTTAAAGCATTGTCGTAATGATGGCTTCATTTTATAAGCCTCTTCAAAGGTGAGGGTGGGAGGTAGTTCTCTAACTAGAGAATGGAATACTTCCAGCATCTCATCACTTATTTAACGTGTTCTCCTGATAGATCTTTCGCCTAAACGAGCTTTCTTCATTGGCAGTTTTGTTGATATTCTCACCGTAAATCTTCGATTGTATGATTTGGCCATTAGGAAAGGTCTTGGAACGTCTTTCTCCTCTTGATCAGAGATGGAGAGGTCCTCTTCAAGTGGTGTTAAGGTGCAGCAATGGACCAAAGGTGTTAGCTCTTCTTCATTCGTTTCCGATTGGTGTATTACCTCCATACGTCTCAAACGTTCATCTATCTTCTCAAGTGTCTTGGACATCTCAATCTCCTTCTTCTTTAGGGCAGCAGACTTCCCCATAAGGTGGTTTAACTTCTTATCTATAGAGGCTTGAATGTCTTTGATGGCTTGAGTGTGTTGCTTGTGTCCTTCCGCTAGAACAAGTGTAGTAGAATACATGTCTCGATTATCATCTTTGGCTTCGTCCAAAGCTTTCTAGGCTTCGTGAGCTTTGATTGCGATGATGCCTTGGTCAGTAGTGATCTCTTTAACGTGGTCATTAGTGCTCTTGATCTCTCCTTCGAATGTCTCCCAAAGACTATTAAAACTACGCTCAAAACTATGGATTTTTCGAACGTCGCTTTGAAGATCTAAGGAGTGTTGTTTTTCAACTTCTTCAAGGTGGATCAAGCGTGTCTCTAAGCCTTAAAACTTAGTGATAAGGGAAATAAGCTTCTTTCCAAGGGATGAATTGATGGTCTCGATCTTTGTTTCGATTCCTTGGACGATATTTTGATTATTTTCCATGAATCTACGCATTGAGGCTTCGATTAGGTCTCTTTTTGTGTTGAATTGGAACGGTCATGGGGGTTGTGGAGGTGGATTCGGTTTCACATGATGATGATGATGGTCACGTCCTTGAGTCTCCCTGGATGGTTGCGTCACCTTCCTAGGGTTTTTGGTGTGATGTTCCATTGATAAATCTCTGAAACACACTTAAATAAAAAGAGACAAAAAACAAAATTAGCAAAAAGGAAAAGTAATGAAAAGGAAAAATAAAAAACTTAAACTTATTCGTTATAAAAAATCTATAGGTAAGCGAACTAGTCCTAGACAACGGCGCCAAAAACTTGATATGTCCTAAAATAGGAGATGTAAACGAGTTTTAAATTTATAAACCCTAATCTGCAAGTGCACAGTTGACAATTGTTGTATTTAGGGGTCGATCCACAGGAGACTATGTTATTATTCTATAAATCTATATGATGCAGAATAAGCTAAGAGAAAATATATTTGGGTTTTGGGGTTTTTGATGAAACAAAGCAAAGAAATAAAATAAAAGGATAGATAAATCAAAACATGCAAGAATAAAGAAATTAAAAGAAACTAATGCAACATGCTTTACACCGTTTTTTTTAAAGAGATACAACTAGTGTTCTAGAACTCAAATCACCATGGTAGAATCATTCCACTTTCGTGGCTCCAAAACCTATAACTCATATCCTAATAGACTCGGCTTTCGTGTGGTTATTACAAGGTGAATTATGCTGTTAGATTGAGATTCGATTGTTCATTAAACTCCTTAACTAACCTTTCGAATTGTTAAGACGCCTAACATATCAAATACTAGATCTGATGGGTGCAAAAGCTTTTGGAATCAACACCAATCTAAATTCGGTCACTAGATAGCTAATCGAGATCATGCCTTGAGTATAAATAAAGATAGAGAATCGATCTAGAGACAAACTCAATAAAGATGAAAAGATGCAACCAAAGGACTTTAAAATAACTTTATATCAAACATACAACTACTCTACATGTTATGAAACATGGAGCAACTAGAGAAGTTGATAAAACAGTAGATTCATGATAGATAAGTGCTCGGCATATGTGGATCTCTAAGCACAAGGCTTGAGAAGAACATAATGGCCTTCATCGCTCTTTTACAAAGGATTAAGATGAAGAACTAAAGAGAATAACGAAAATACATGTTTATTTTTGATTTGTGGTGCCTAGGGCTGCTCTCCTTCTCTCAAGAGTCTAAAAGCAAGTATATAGAGGTGTAGGAAGAGGTTCTAGGTCAGCAAAGGCTCTAGGGTTTAAGTTCAGGCAAAAACGTCTTGCGTGTCGATCAACACAACCAGCATGTGTGCGTGCTAGAAATTCACACAATCGAATTTGTGAAGATTCTTATGAAGTAGAGCTCCTTTAGGGTTTCAAACACTTAGAAAAATTCAGAATTAGGGTTCTTGAGATTGTTCTTATTAATCAAGATCAGAGCTGTAAACAGTGTTTTTATAAGAAATTTCAGATCCCTCACAAGTGAGGGGGTACATGTTTATTTATAGAGAAAGTAGGTCGGTTCGGATGAACAGTAATGGGCCGTCAATGGGCCGCTTTCTTCTGGACTTGACTATTGGGCCGTTTCGGCGAATACGACGTCGTTTAGGCTTATCGATTTTTCGAGGGGGGATCCGACCCCTACAGCATGTATCACATTTTCATTTGTTCGCTTTCACTTTTTCGGTTTTGTTTTTAATTTACCCACTTCAAGCTTATTCACACTATGAATAGTATTGTTTAAGTCTAGGGAAGGTAGTCGCTAACTATTGTGTTCTATTTTGAGTTTTTATAGAGCCAGTCCATTTTTTTTTGTTTTTATTTGGGTCAAAGCTCCCCTAATAGATTGCTTTGAACAACACTCAAAGGACCATTACCAATGCAAGTTGGTTGGTTTTACTAGGTGAGTAATTGGTAGTGGATCGGTCTAATGGAGCGAGTTCAGATTTTTGGAGAACACCAGAAAGGATGTTGTAGACCCTTCCCTAATGAACTCTAAATTCTCGTCTTGGGGCTTGGTAATTGCAAGACTTGATTCATCTTTTAACTGTAGAAAGTAAAGACGGACCGCTCTTGAAACTTCTTCTTACTGATGAATACAACTGTCCTACATCAAATAAAGCGCTCATGACCCCCTCTCCTACCATAGAACAACAGTATTGAGTGCTGATCTAGGGAAGTCATAGAGATGCGAAGGAAATAAATAAGTCTGCAGAAAAGTGCAATAAAAAAAAATTCAAAAATCAGAAATAAAAAAAAGGAGAAGAAAATGGCATGCATCTCTATGATGTCCTTAATTGGACTAACAGTTACGGAAGATTTATGTGTTCTTGTGCTAGATTTCCTGTGATGAATTGTGTTTTGAATGTTGTGGTTGTTGTGGTCATCTGTGAATCTGCTAATTTTTAATCGTTCGGTTTGCAAGTCGGTTTAGGGAGAACCCTAGGGCTCAGGTATTTAAAGGATTATCAGACTTGTGGCCATGTTTTTATTCAGAGAAATCGTGTGAGTGAGGCAGAGAAGAGATTATGAGAGTTTTCGAAGGATTGTTGCAAAGAAATCCCTCGGAAACCTTCTCGTTTGATTCCTAGAGGCGTAGGGATAATCATGCTGCATAGATAGTGGCGTTAGGGTTTTGTTCTTGCAAGTTTTGGCCTCGGTTTGTCGCTGTTTCAGTCACTCTCATTCCTTGTTTATCGTTCAATATGAAATCGAGGTGAGTGCGCTACCGTATGCTCGATTATATTTGTTTTTGGTTCACAATTGATTTAGGGAATTTCATGTGTGATTCATGGTTGTTTGTTTTGTGTTATTGTGATGGAATCGTTTGGTTTTCGTGATAAAATGTTGATAAATCATGATTTTGGGCATGTTTTGGTATTGTGAACTGTTTTGTGACTTGAGTGTCGATCGACACCCGTGATTTTTTAAAATTAACTGTTTTTTGGATTCTGATATAGCATGTTGACGGAAAGACCGTCTCACTAAGTTATTATTACTTACTTACGCATCTCTTATTTCCATGTGATACAGGTAAAGGAAAAGTGTGACTGCGGAATCAAGACGTAGGATGAGGATGAATAGGAATTATCCTCTTTGTTTAGTTCAAGTGAACCATTGCTTAGGTTGCTAGATTTATCATTCCTGGATTTGATTATTGTTTATCATTGTTGGAATTTGAATTATTTGATTTATGGAATTTATTGGATTATTTTATTGGTTATCTGGTTTTTGTTATTTTCCGCAGTAAAATTGTTTAGGATAAAAAAAAAGCTTGGTTGTTTCATTTTGGTATCAGAGCCTATACGGTTTTAGGATGTTAGATTTGGATGAACTGAGACTATGTGGTTAATTATTGGTGTGAGTAAGACGATTAGTGATAGTCTTAGAATCACCCTCTTCGGCCTTTAAAGAGATTATGCGGTGAGTTTATTTTAATTCTGTGTGACTTCTAGTTTGCTTATCTTCTGTTCTATGATAGTGCAGAGAAATGGCACCAAGTGCTAGAGGTCGTGGTAGAGCGGGTGCCCGTGGTGGCAGAGCTCGGGGCCGTGGAGGTCGTGGTCGTGGTAAAGGTTTTGTGCCAGAGTCATCGAGTGATTCACAGGTGTCGCCATCCCAGACGCATCATGTAGGATCTGCGAGTGAGACCAGTGCAAGAGTCAGTGTGGCTCCAGGGGCTAGGAGGGGTACGGGAGAGGTGCTAGTGCTGCAGCCCCAGGTGGGGGTGGAGCTGCAGCTCCAGGTTGAGATGATTCCATCGTGGGTTTGCTGATGCAACTTTTGGAGTGGTTCCCAGCGGCTGGGCCGGCACCGGCTCCAGCAGGGCCTCCAGTGGCTGAGCCGTAGTCGAGGGCTGCAGTGGTTGAGCAGCCGAGAGTTGCAGTTGCTGAGCATCCTTCCTATCTGGAGATGATGGGATTGATGCAGAGGATTGGTACACCTTCTTTTGCCGGCAGTATTAGGCCTTAAGAGGCGGACGAGTGGTGTTTGAGGTTAGAGCACAATTTTTGGTCGATCTGATGTCCTACAGAGTTTCAAGTGGAGCTGGCTATCCATTACCCCAGTGGGGATGCCAATTTATGGTGGAGAGCGATAGAGGCTCAGAGAGCGGTGTGGGCGTGGGGGGAGTTCTTGGTTGAGTTGAACGCCAAGTACTTTCCTAGAGAGGCGTTGGATCGTCTTCAGATGAGATTCATGGAGCTGATTCAGGGAGCGAGTACGGTACGAGAGTACGATACTGAGTTCAACAGACTTTTGGTTCATGCTGGCCGTAGCATGGAGGATGAGCGGACCCTTATGCAAAGGTTCTTGCAGGGGCTTCGTTTGAGCATCAAAACCCAGTACAGAGGTTCTAGGTATGCCTCGAGGGCAGAGCTTGTGGAGTTTACAGCGTTTATAAAGGAGGATCAGTGCGAGCAGGCTGGTGCGGTAGTGGTTTCGTATGTGGTTGCTCCTGCTGTTCTGCAGAGGAGTTAGCAGCTGCCGCATCAGCATCGCAGAGGTTCTGGTTCTAGCAAAGGCGGAAGGCATGCGCACGGTCAGAAGAGGAAGTGGGATGATGCTTCCATGACAGGTTAAAGTGGTCGAGGTTGCTACGAATGGGGTAGTATGAATCCCAAGATGGCAACTGTCCGAAGCGGAGAGAGCCCAGTGCGCCTCGAGTCTGTTACTAATGTAGGAACTGAGGCATATTAAGCCCATGTGTCCCAACCTATAGCCGTTGGCACAGATTGCAGCGGTACAGCCAGTAGCAGCGCAATCGATAGCGTAGATTGTAGTAGTGCAGCCTTTGGGTCAGATTGGAGAGGTTGGTCAGCATAGTGGCGTGCTGATCACATGTAAAAATTCTAGACTCAGACTTAGTAAATTCTTTTGTGGTGGATTTGTTGTTGTTTGTTTCTTTTATTTTGCTGGTGATAGAAATGCTAGGGTTTTCAACGCATAGGAATTGTGTAGGAACCTTATTAGTGGGAGGTTTCGAGTCCCATATTCTTTTCGATTCTGGAGCATCGAATTGCTTCATTACTCTGGAACATGCCAAAAACAGCGGCATCCAGAGCAGCACTGGAGAGCGTTCCGGCTTGGTCAAGGTGGCTGGAGGTGGGTTCTTGGCTACTTCAGGCCGTGCTAGGAGAGTGGATATTCATATTGCTGGGGAGTCGATGCCAGCAGATTTGGTTATTAGTCCAGTTGAGTTGAATGATGTAATCCTGGAGATGGACTGGCTAGCGTTCTACAGAGTTCATTTGGACTGCTTTAGAGGCAGAGTGGTCTTTGAGAGGGATGCAGGGAAGCTAGTGTTTCAGGGCGTGAGACCGACTTCCAGGATTATCGTAATCTCGGCTATTCAGGCGAAGCAATTGATAGAGCAAGGTTGCAAAGCTTACTTGGTGACGATTGTTATATCAGATGCTAGTGGTGAGGTTGCTATTGAGGATATTCGAGTTGTTCAGGATTTCGAGGATGTCTTTCGGTCGCTGAAGGGATTACCACCATCTTGGTCTGATCTTTTCACGATAGAGCTAGAGTCTGGGACAACTCCGATTTCTAAAGCACCTTACAGGATAGCTCCAACTGAGTTAACGGAGTTGAAGAAGGAGTTGGAGGATCTGTTAAGCAAGGGATTTGTTTGGCCGAGTGTTTCACCGTAGGGAGTGGTGGTTCTATTCATGAAGAAGAAGGATGGCAGTTTTCGGTTGTGTATCGATTAACGAGGTTTAATCCGAGTTACTGTGAAGAACAAGTACCCTCTCCCGAGAATAGAGGAGCTATTGGACCAACTGAGGGGTGTTACTTGGTTCTTGAAGATAGAATTCGCATCGGGTTATCATCATGATACTACAAAAGATTCGTCAAGTGTTTTCCGAGTATGGCACAGCCTATGACAAAGCTGACCGGGAAGGATGTCCCGTTTGTTTGGTCGCCAGAGTGCAAGGAGAGTTTTGAGAAGCTCAAGGCGATGTTAATGAGTACACCAGTATTGGCATTACCTGAGCCGGGGAATCCTTATACCATGTACACATATGCTTCAGGATTTGGTTTGGGTTGTGTTCTGATGCAGGAGGGTCGAGTTATTGCATATGCTTCGAGGTAGTTGCAGTGTAGCGAGCATAACCGCCCTACGCATGATTTAGAGTTTGGGTGGTAGTATTTGCGGTTAAGATCTAGAGGTCTTATTTATATGGCGGGTCGGTGCAGATTTATACGGATCACAAGAATCTGCAGCATATCTTCACTCAGGCATTGCTGAATATGAGACAGAGACGCTGGGTTGAGTTGTTGGCAGACTATAATCAGGTAGCAGACGTGTTGAGTCGACGGAGGTCTTAGTGAGCGAGATTAGCACGTTGCGTCTTTGTACTATCTCACAGGAGCCTTTGGGCTTAGAGGCAGCGAATCAGGCAAATCATCTCAGTACGATCAGAGTGGTTCAGAAGAGTGATCAGAGTTTGATTGATGCGTTGCGAGCAGTTGGTTCCGAGTATCTGGTCTCTTCGAATGGGATGATCTTATTGTGTAGTCGAGTTTGTATGCCTTGAGATGAGTCGTTGAGGCAAGAGATTTTGAGTGAGGCTCATGCGAGCAAGTTTTTGATTCATCCAGAAGTGACCAATATGTATCAGGATCTGAAACAGTATTATCTCTAGGTCGGGATGAAGTAAGATGTGGCAGATTGGATCGTGAAATGCGACACGTGTTTATTAGTAAAGGCTGAGCCTCGGGTTCCGAGCAGGTTACTGTAGAGTTTACATATTCCTGAGTGAAAGTGGGACATGATTATGATGGATTTTGTGGTAGGGTTGCCTAACTCGCATACGTATGATGCTATTTGGGTGATTGTGGATCGGTTGACTAAGACAACACGATTTCTAGCCATTAAAAAGACCGATAGAGCAGCGGTTTTGGCTAAGAAATTCGTGAAGGAGATAGTGAGGCTGCATGGAGTGCCAACTAGAATTATGTCTGATTATGATCCCAAGTTCACTTCAGAGTTCTTAGAATAAATAGCGATTGACGTGAGTTCTTTCGCGTGGATGTGAGTTCCCCAGATACCGTTGGCTAGAAGGATGCGTCCCGAGAGTGCGAGCGTTATAAAATGAGACTGGATGTGGGCCTCGAAGATTGTTTTGACCAGGTTAGGTTAGGTTGTTGGTCTATAATGGGCATTACGTTGGGATTCGTGGTTGAATCCAAATTAGTGGAGGAGAATTGTGACACCCCAAAACCAAAGTGTTGACTTTGGAAAGGGGTGTCGATCGACACCATGTGTGGGTATCAATCAACACCATATTCTGATAAACGTTCGGTCTAATTTTTATCATTCGGTTTGCGAGTCGATTTAGGGAGAACCCTAGGGCTCAGGTATTTAAAGGATTATCAGACTTGTGGCTGTGTTTTTTATCAGAGATATCGTGTGAGTGAGGCAGAGAAGAGATTGTGAGAATTTTCGAAGGATTGTTGCAAACAAATCCCTCGGAAACCTTCTCGTTTGATTCCTAGAGGCGTAGGGATAATCGTGTTGCGTAGATAGTGGCATTAGGGTTTTGTTCCTGCAAGTTTTAGCCTCGGTTCATCGCTGTTTCAGTCACTCTTGTTCCTCGTTCATCGTTCAATCCAAAATCGAGGTGAGTGCGCTACCGTAGGCTCGGATATATTCGTTTTTGGTTCACAATTGATTTATGGAATTTCATGTGTGATTCATGGTTGTTTGTTCTGTGTAATTGTGATGAAATCGTTTGGTTTCGTGATAAAACGTTGATAAATCGTGATTTTTGGCCTGTTTTGATATCGTGAACTGTTTTGTGACTTGAGTGTCGATTGACACCGTGAACTGTTTTGATCAACACCCGTGATTTTCATTCGTGATTTTTTAAAAATTAATTAATATTTGGATTCTGATATATTTGTACTTAGCCTGTTGACGGGAATACCGTCTTACTAAGTAATTATTAATTGCTTACGCATCTCTTATTTCCATGTGATGCAGGTAAAAGAAAAGTGTGACTGCGGAATCAAGGCGTAGGAAGAGGATGATTAGGAATTGTCCTCTTTGTTTAGTTCTTGTGAACTATTGCTTAGGTTGCTAGTTTTATCATTTTTGGATTTGATTATTGTTTATTAGATTATTTTATTGGTTATCTGGTTTATGTTATTTTCCGCAGTAGAATTGTTTAGGATAAAAAAAAGGCTTGGTTGTTTCAACTGTTGTGTTCGTGTCGATCGACGCTACTGTTGTTTTCGTGTTGATCGACACCTAGAGGTAGTGTCGATCGACACCAAGGAATTTTCTGCATTGAACATTTTTAATATGTTGTTTTTATTTGCTTTTTGGTTGTGAATGTACTTAGCCTGTTGACGGGATGACCGTCTCACTAAGTATTTATGATAATATTTACGCAATTCTTTGTTCAATGTGTTGCAGGTAAAAAGAATGTTTGATCGCGGAATCAGGGAGTAGAAAGAGGATGATTATGAATCTTTCTATGTGCTTTATTTTCTAGAACATTATGTTTAGGTTGCTAGAATTATTTGATTGGTTATTTGGAATTCTGGAATTGAGTTTGAGTTGGATTTGGTTATTGAATTATGTTTACTGGTTTATGGAATTGTGATTTTTCAATTGAGTTATTGGACTTCCGCATTGGTAATTGTTGAATTAACCGTTGAGAGTTTAGTATTTATGGGAATACTAAATCCGAGTTAATTGTTTTAAAAAAAATTTGGTTGTTTCAATAGTGAACTATTATTTACATATATGTTAAATATATTGAACTATATAAGTTTGCATAGTTGATTATAACTACTCATTGTGCCTTCGTCTTTTTGTTGGCCAAATAATTACTGTTTGTATTAGTATTGTGAACTATTATAGTAAATTAATATGTATATTTTTATACTAGATTATCATTGGGTATTTTTAAATTATATATATTTTAGTGAACTATTCTTTATTTATATGTTGGATATAGTAAACTATGTAAATTTGTATAGTTGATTATGACAACTTATTGTGCTTTTTTAATTAATGGTATTTTTGTCCAATTCGATCAAAAATTTGCTACTCATCTAATTTATATTTCATGCTTGTAACTCACCCAATTACATGTCCTAAACATAATATTCACCTAATTAACCAAAAAAGAAATTGGGCTATATAGCCATGAAAAACAAATTTTACAATCTAATCAAAATTCTCATATGAGGCACAGTCCTTCGCCTTAGTTCTAGATTTTTTTTTTCTTTTTGACAACCAAATATTTAATTATATGAAACTCTCATGATTGGTTACCCAAAGTGGAACCAAGTTGCTTACATAAGAACTTAGATCTAGATTTTTTTTGTTAGTTTTGTAAATATAATTATTTTCTTGGCTATATCTCAAATTCACCCGTATTTAAACATATAAGCAAATGTTGATGTTGATCATAATTAATTAAAATTTTATAGACGACAACTAAAATCTTACAATTCAAATTGAAATATCCACTTGAAACGAATTTTGGCTCAGTTTTGAAGATTTCATGTTTCGAATTCGTGGTTTAGCTTGTGGGTATAATTTTGGTTTAGTAGTTTGAGTTTGGGGCGAAAATTTTGTTTATTTCTTTAATTGGCACTTTTTCTTCTTTGTTTTAATATCTAGTGTCCATTGGTTTATAAGTTTAGGTTTCTCCAAAAATCTTTTCGTCATTCTCCTTATGGCTCTGTAAACTTTTATGTTGTTTGAACTCACTTACTCTCTCTAGAATCTCTCCGGCTTTTCTAGAAGAAAAAAAAGTCTCAGTTCCTCCGTCCGACGGCCGGCTTGCCGGTGTCGAGGCTTGTCCATATTTGTATAGTTTTATTTCTTGTTTCTTTGTTTCTTTCTTTTCGATTTACACGGATTTGGACTTCCACCTTGACTTCATTGTTGATTCTGACATTGTTCGGATCTCTATTCCGATTTGAAATCGGATTTGTTTTTAGGATTTCAAGCTCTTCCACAAATATTTCAGATCTCGTAAGACTTTAGTTAGAATGCTCTTTTCACAGGTATGCCCAAAATTCTTTTTAGGAGAGTAAGTCTTATTCGTAATTGGGATGCCGTTATCGGCTTAGGAGTGTAGTTTCTTTGATTTGAAAGAAGGATGGTGTTATTGGAATTCGTTCGACAATTTGGAGTTTGATTCAGTATTGTTGGTGTTTTCTTATGAAGACTGACTGACATAGGGTCTTTCTCTGACTATTTGAGCTTTCCCCGATTGATTTCTCAGGTAATAAGTAGTTTCTAATCTAGAAGTCTTGGCTTGGGTGGAGGATGCTTTGCAGTAAAAAAAATGACAAAAAATGACATATTCACTTCAAATTCGAGAAGAGTCACAATTAGCTAATAACCATTAATACATAATATAATTGCCACTGTATTAATTTCTTGGACCCATATTGGCATGTCTAGTAAAGAATATCTCATGATTTTATAATTAATCCATGTGAAAAATATTTTGCTCCTTCAAAAGTGTCAAAATTCCCATGTAAAAAGGTGAAATTTACTAAAAATCTGCATGCAGATATAGTGGATGATATCTTCTCGTTTTGCCCAATAAAAAATTGTTGCAATATCGTGTTTTATCCAAAGAATGTCCGGACGCAAAGATTCAGTCTCGAGACCTTGATTTTGGCAAAATTAATATACCATGGGAGGCTAAATCAATCAATGGTTGTCCGCATCACTAGGGTTTTTTTTTTTTAAATCAAGGTTCAGAGATCAAAAAATTTGTTCTAATTCTCATTCATATCTACGTGGAGGATAGATACTCATATGGATCAAAAATGTCTTGGCAAAAATATCCAAGAACTTGAGTTAGATTTTTCCGAATCTAAGAGATTTCTAGAATGCTTGATCGATTTTTTGGCCATAAAATGCTAACAGTCTTGAAGCTATGATGGTGTAAATTCAAAATACAGAATAACTTTCCAAATGCTCTAAAGTTGTTAAGGACACATGAGCTAATGAAGACAAATGTAACAAAAATGATGATAGATGCAATCTTAAGCAATAACATTCACCTCGAGACGCTTGATCTAATCAAATGTCCAATGTATGGGATATATATTGATCATCAATGTTCAAAATCATAAGAAGTTCAAGTCATTGGTTGTGTATTCTATGCCGAATCTCTTATTGGACATCATTTTGGATGCACCTACTCTCGAATGCTACAAGCATGATGTGTTAGGATGATTAAAATTTTAAAAGTGGATGCACTTAGAGATGCAAAGCTCCATTATAATCGGAGTTACGATTAGCAGTTTTACAATATATCTATACCTTGGTGATTATTGCTAACATGAGAGCTTATACACGAGTCCACTTGCAATGACAAACATCTTTCCTGAGGTAAATACATACATGGACTCTTGTATAGGCTCTCATGTAATCAATCACCAAGGCATATGAATTATAAAAATGGCAATCGTAATTCCGATTATAATGGAGCTTTGATTCTCTAAGTGCATCCACTTTCTAAATGTCAACCATCCTGACATAACCATCATACTTGTAACATTCGAGAGTGGATGCATCCAAAACGATGTCCAAGAATAGATTGAGCATAAAATACAAAACCAACAACTTGAAATTCTTATGATTTTGAGCATTGATGCTCAATATCTCATGCATTGGACATTTGATTTGTTCAAACATCTTGAGGTAGATGTTATTGCTGAAGATTGCAATATCATCTCTTTTGTCACATTTGTGTTCAATAGCCAAAGTGTCCTCAATAACTTTCGACCATTTCGAGAGTTATTAGGTATTTCGAATATACACCTCATTGCTTGAAGACTTTTAGCGTTTCAAAGGCCGAGAAATCGATCATGATCTCTAGCACTCTCTTCGATTTAGAAAAATCTTACACACGTTCTTGGATATTTTTACTAAGACATGATTTGATCCACATGAGTATCTTATCCTCCACGCCGATATGATTGAGAATTAGAAAAAATCTCTTGATCTCTGACCCTTGATGCTTCTTGAAACAATTTTCAGTGATGCAAACAACTGTTGATTGATTTCGCCTCACAGAGTATATTTGGCTGAAATCAATATCTTAGGATCGATTATTTGCGTCCTTAGTTTCTTATAAAAACACAATATCGTAACCTATTCTTGATTTGGCAAAATGTGAAGATATCTTCCACTACATTTGCATACCAATGTTTAGTGAAATACACATTCTTACATGGGAATTCCAACATTTTCCGGAGCAAAAGATTTTTCACAATGAATTTCTGATAAATAAGGAACATTTTTTTCTAAAATGGAGCATGATTTGTTTAGGCAATGTGGAGTTGAAGATTTGTTTAGGGAATTTAAAGTAAGTGAGTTTGATACATTGTATTTAGTTTTTTTTTTGTATCTTTATGAATTATAAAATAATTGTTACTTTTTACTGAAAATTTTATTCTTGATAAAACAAGTTGGAAGCTCTGGTTTTTCTACCTTTAATAGAAAATCGACACTATATTTTTTATATTAGTTAATTGTTGTTATAAATACATATAATATATTAAAAACCTAATTATATATATCCTAAAATAGTCATATACAAGTTGTCCATAAATATATCATTATGTCCTAATAAATCTCTTTACGGATCTATACCAAATCATCCTCCTTGTCCACAACATTGGTTATCGTTTTTTTCCACCACCTTATCTTTATCCGCAATGGAAGATCGCATCACAGTTATAGGTGGACGAAAACATAATGAAAATGCAGGAAAAGGACGAGATTGTATAGCAAATAAAGATGTGATAAGGCGATAACTATTGAGGATAAGTTTATAATGAACGTAGAAAACTATGGAAAAAATTGATGAGTTATTATCCAAACAAAAACAACAATGCTATTTTCGTCTAACTAAGTCATGATAAAGGAAATTGAAATTTAAGGATTTGAATCGAGCAACAAAACTTACCATGCCTTCGTTGATGACATGACACTCGAACTGATCGTGCTTGCGTTCGTGTAAATTTCTCTTTGACTGATCTCTGATGCAAATATGTTGGAAATTTGTGGCTTCGGCCAACTGTCGTTGATTTAACGGTACAAGGAGTCCATGTATTCAGAAGGTTTGGCTTTTGACGCCTTGTCCTATTGTTAACTCCAACCATTGTTCTTTGTCGTCTTAAGATTAGAAGTAAGGATGCGCAGAGATAACATGTGGATTGAGAGGCGGCGGTAGAGTTTGATGAAGCAAAAGATTGAGGCTATCAAAGTTGATGCCATTATTTATAATGAATGTCTAAACTAACGACGTTAAAAAAAAAATTCTTTCTTTTTTGGTAGCCGACAAAAAAGTTTTGTGAAAATTACCAAAAAACAAGATTTAATTCTCATATCTACCATAATCCAGTAAGTCTTTCAAAATCTACCATTATGGTACTTGTGACACCCCGGTTTACATATATGGTATATGTGGTATATGCGGAGAGGCTTAAAAGAATTGATATGGCTACCTATATCACCAACGTGCATTTATCTTTTCGATCACAGGTCTTGAGAGAACTCTAGAAATAAGCGTGCTTGAGCTGGAGTAGTTTCAGGATGGGTTACCTACTGGGAAATCATTTTCCAGTACCATGTGAGTGAGGTCAAAACACTGGAAAAAGTCGCGTGGTGATTTGCAGGGACAGTAAACATGACTTCCGAGCCTTCTAGACTAACACACCGACCGTTAGGGAGTGTGGGCGCACGGGCCGTGAGTGGATGTGGGGCCCATTAGGAGATGAAGATTTCTCTCGAGTCGTGGGGCCCATTGGGAGATGAAGATTTCTCTTGAGGGGATGAGGATTTCTCCTATGACGGCGGTTGAGGCGTTACAAGTGGTATTAGAGTAAACTCTGACATCTGTGAAGAGTCAGATTGTCAGGGTAACAATCTTGGTTTGCTTAACAAGGACATTGCGATTTGTTAGTGGCGGTGATTGTGACACCACGGTTTCAAGACATATATGGTATATGCGGTATATGTGGAAAGACTTAATAGAATTGATTTGGCTACCTATATCACCAAAGTGCACTTATCTTTTCGGTCACAGGCCTTGAGAGAACTCCAGAGTTAAGCATGCTTGAGCTGGAGTAGTTTCAGGATGGGTGACCTACTGGGAAGTCATTTTCCAGTACCATGTGAGTGAGGTCAAAACACGTGAAAAGATCACTTGGTGATTTGCAAGGTCAGTAAACATGACTTCTGAGCCACCCGGACTAACGCACCGACCGTCGGGGAGTATGGGCCCATGGGCTGAGAGTGGACGTGGAGCCCATGGATAGGGCGGCCGGGGCGTTACACTACTCTACATAAAAAATTAAAGACAGTCTTGCCGCAGGGTCAGTAAACATGACTTCCGAGTCTCTCGCACTAACGCACCGACCGTCTAACATGGGTGGGCCCATGGGCCGAGAGTGGAGGTGGGGCCCTTTGGGAGATGAATATTTCTCTTGAGGGGATGAGGATTTCCCCTACGACGGCGGTCGGAGCGCTACAGGTGGTATCAGAGACATCTCTGACATCTGTGAAGAGTCAGATTTTTAGGGTAACGATCTTGGTATGCTTAACGAAGACGTTGCGATCTGTTAGTAGGGGTGATTGTGACACCCCAGTTTTAGGACATATGCGTTAATGTGGTATATGCGGAGAGGCTTAAAAGAACTGATTTTGCTACCTATATCACCTAGGTGCACTTATCTTTTCGGTCACAGACCTTGGGAGAATTCTAGAGTTAAGCATGCTTGAGCTGGAGTAGTTTCAGGATGGGTGACCTATTGGAAAGTCATTATCCAGTACCATGTGAGTGAGGTCAAAACACGGGAAAAGATCGCGTGATGATTTGCAGGGTCAGTAAACATGACTTCCGAGCCTCCCGGACTAACGCACCGACCGTCGGAGAGTGTGGGCCCACGGGCCGAGAGTGGGCGTGGAGCCCATTGGGAGATGAATATTTCTCTCTAGACATGGGGCCCATTGGGAGATGAAGATTTCCCTCGAGGGGATAAGGATTTCTCCTATGATGGCGGTCGAGGCGTTACAAGTGATATCAAAGCGAACTCTGACATCTGTGAAGAGTCAGATTGTCAGGGTAACGATCTTTGTATGCTTAACGAGGACGTTGCGATCTATTAGTGGCGGTGAATGTGATACATCGGTTTCAGGACATATATGGTATATGCGGTATATGTGGAGAAACTTAAAAGAATTGATTTGGCTACCTATATCACCAAAGTGCACTTATCTTTTTGGTCACAGGCCTTGAGAGAACTCCAGAGTTAAGCGTGCTTGAGCTGGAGTGTTTCAGGATGAGTGACCTAATGGGAAGTCATTTTCCAATACCATGTGAGTGTGGTCAAAACACGAGAAAAGATCGCGTGGTGATTTGCAAGGTCACTAAACATGACTTCCGAGCCTCCCGGACTAACGCACCGACCGTCGGAGAGTGTGGGCCCACGGGTCAAGAGTGGATGTGGAGCCCATGGATAGGGCGGCCGGTGCGTTACACTACTCTACACAAAAAATTAAAGACAGTCTTGTCGCAGGGTCAGTAAAGATGACTTCTGAGTCTATCGAACTAACGCACCGAACGTCTAACATGGGTGGGCCCATGGGCCGAGAGTGGACGTGGAGCCCATTAGGAGATGAATATATCTCTCGAGGGGATGAGGATTTCCCCTACGACGGCGGTCAGAGCATTACAAGTGATATCAGAGATCTCTGACATCTGTGAAGAGTCAGATTGTTAGGGTAACGATCTTGGTATGCTTAACGAGGACGTTGCGATCTGTTAGTGGGGTGATTGTGACGCCCCAATTTCAGGACATATATGGTATATGCGGTATATTCGGAGAGGCTTAAAAGAATTGATTTGGCTACTATATCACCAAGGTGCACTTATCTTTTCGGTCATAGACCTTGAGAGAACTCTAGAGTTAAACGTGTTTGAGCTGGAGTAGTTTTAGGATGGGTGACCTACTAGGAAGTCATTTTCCAGTACTATGTGAGTGAGGTCAAAACACGGGAAAGATCTCGTGGTGATTTGCAGGATCAGTAAACATGATTTCCAAGCTTCCCGTACTAACGCACCGGCCGTCGGAGAGTGTGGGCCTACTGGCCAAGAGTGGTCGTGGAGCCCATGGATAGGGTGGCCGGGGCGTTACAGTACTGTACACAAAAAATTAAAGACAGTCTTGCCGCAGACTCAAATAAACCTGTCATAGTCGTTTGGTTAGTAGCTCATTGTTTTTTCCATCGTCTTCTAAGGGTTTGGTAATCACAATTGACACACTACAATGTTGTTCATTTGTGTCCATTATAAGTATTATTTTCCCTTTTTTACAGCCCTTCTCTGGTTACTTTCTATGCTCGTCTCATCAAGTTTCGTACCATACTTGGGCCGGCCAAGAGATTTAGGGAGTCTTAACCCCAGTATAAATTAGATTTTTAAAAAAAAAATATGTACTATTTGTAATATTTAAAATTTTAGGGACTTTTTTTACAAATAAAAATAAAATCGGAGGCCAATTGCTAATACTTAAAAACTAAAAAACCTGGGGCCTCAATCCCCTGCCTCATCATCCTATGCTTAGACCCGACTCTTAATTCATAATTAATGGCAATAGTTGACTTGTGATTTACAATATCAATATACAAATTGCACCTAAGATTGATTGAGAATCTACAAACTGAAAAAGCAAAATTGAGTTGGCTCATATCTCCTATATATTATTAGAGGGGTGATTTTTCTAAAAATGATGACATGACAGTTATTAAAATGACATGGCAATCAATTAAATGTGACATGGCAAAAAATTTAATGTGTCAACTTACAAAATTCATTTATAGTTAACTATTTAATTAATACACTAATGTGATATCTCTTAAAAATTATATAATTTCCTATCGTGAACATTACACTATCATATATATATATTAGTATACGTGTAAGATTAGTGATCATGCTTCTACCTTTTTCTTCTCTTTTTTCCAAATTACTTTTCAAAACATTGGTTTCCTCTATGATATCATTTTTAATATTTTGTTCTTATTATAACTATTATTTTTATAAGGTTATACATAAATTGTTAGTTTTCATTTGTACAAGATCATACGAGACACTTTCATATGATCGCCTATTTAAAATCATGTATAGAATATTATTATTTCTTATCATTCTAAAATTTAACTATTTAGTATGCCGTGTTTAATTTGTCATAAAATTAAATCTTTCAACTTTCAGTTGGCATTTTTATCATTTCATAATTTAATGACCACAAAAAATGATATAGAAATTTTCAAACAAACTAAATAAAAATACATTTTTTTGTTGTGAATCAAATATATTTGTTAGAGTAAAAATCTCTCTAACATTTTTATTTTACCATCATCTCCGCAATCACTCTCAGCAAGAAGAAATGTAACATGGATAAGGAAAATATACCATGTCAAATTTGTATAAGGAGTTTTTTATTTTAAATTAAATTAATCATGACCAAATCTTCTACTAAACCTTTTATATTTCCATAAATTGTTAATGTGAAGGAGGTGCGAAGGGTTCAGGCGGCGGATCTCATATTAATAAGAAAAATCACCTCTCTAATAATATATATATATGGGATATTTTAAATAAATCTACTATTCAAAAAATGTTTATTATTAGATTTTAAGTGATATTGGAAAGTAATTTTATGAGAGTTTGTGATTAAAGTAAATGATTTGTCATCTCACATTTATGGATGTCATGTCACAATTTATTAGATGTCATGTCATATTAATAGGAGAAATCACATCTCTAATAATATATATATATATATATATATGAGGTTTCAAGTGATATTGGAAAGTAATTTTATGAGAATTTGTGATTAAGGTAAATGAGTTGCCATCTCACATTTTATGGATGCAATGTCACAATTTCTGAGATGTTATGTCATATTAATAGGAGAAATCACCTCTCTAATAATATATAGGGTGTTGTGATTAAAGACAGATAAGAGAGAATTGTGTTGTGTTATTCCATCAATAATAAAGAGTATATATAGGAGTACAAATACTTGGGGAACAAGTAGGTTTAGAACTTTCTAGAATATGGGCCTATAATGGTCATCCACTAATGGGTTTATAACACTTCCCCTTGGATGACATTATGAGATATCATGTCATATTAATAAGAGAAATCACCTCTCTAATAATATATAGGGTGTTGTGATTAAAGACTGATAAGAGAGAATTGTGTTGTGTTATTCCATCAATAATAGAGAGTATATATAGGAGTACAAATACTTGGGGAATAAGTAGGTTTAGAACTTTCTACAATATGGGCCTATAATGGCCATCCACTAATGGGTTTATAACACTTCCCCTTGGATGGCATTATAGTAAAAATAATCCTAATACGCATAAAATGTTGCCTCGTTAAAAACCTTACCAGGAAAACCCAATTGGGACAAAACCATGCATGGTTAAGGGGAAAAGAGTGCAACGAGCTTCTACTCCCCTTGATGAACTCCAAATTTGATATTTTCATGACGACGTGAACTTGATTCTTGAAAATAGCAGCTCAAGGTGTCTTTGCATAAAAGTCAGCCAAAGTTTCACTTGAACAAATATGTAGAACATGTAAATCGCCTTTCTTCTGCAAACTCATACTTCTTTAAAGTGATCCATCTTGATTATTCTCTTTGCTGCTCTTCATATCATTAATGTATGATATTCATTTAGGAGATTGATAGACTTTCATATATCATTGTAATGATAACAATCTTCTTTGCCTGTCTATCATTTGTGTGTTCTTTAATGTCTCATTAAAAATCTTTCATAGAAAAACCCAATGGGATAAAAACTATGATAAGGGAAAAAGAGTACATCCACACTCATCATTGTATTTCTCCCCCTAGAAGACATCTTCTTCTGGAGATGACTTCCGATCATGTATGTTATCGTTTTAGATGATTATAAACATGGTCTTAATAAACAAACTTGTATTATTGTTATATGATATCTCAAATCATTAGACTTCTGGTCCATTACATATTTTTCTTCTTATCATACAAAAATTCATCTTTCAATCATGAAAGAGACCGATAAATGTCTTAAACATAAGTTTAAATTTGGTTCTTCAGGACCAAGTATATGTGAACATTCTTATATAGATTCTTGCCATGATGTATAAGTATTTTTCCAAATCATTTCTATAAATATCTTCAGGAGTTCTAGTAATGTTCAAATCATCAACATACAATGTAATCATCACAAATTCCTTTCTCAAAATTCCTTCTGAATATGCAAGGGCGAATCATTCTTATATGCTTATCTTAGAAAATAGTCCCCGATATTTCAATCTATAAAGAGAACGATTCAATTTTCTGCAATTTCTACAAAAGAGGTTTTGCTTCTAGAAGTTTAAATCCTTCCGGGATTTGTATACAAAACTCATTATTAAGTGATCATTTAGCATAAATTATTGTCATCATACTATTTTGGATAACTCTGTCAGAGTTTTGATGATCTTCAAATTAAGAATCACTTTAATCAATATCTTTTGAGAAATCTACATTAGTACACATATACATAATTATACCCTATTTTCTCTTTTCATTTGATTGAGTAGAGTTCTCAAGAACATAATTTGATATCTTTAATCCTTCAGGGATTATACATTAAGGAATCCATATAAATTTCCTCCTCCAGTGTTCTATATCTTATTGCCAGACTTATACGATATTTCAAAAGTATTGCTACCACCATAAGAGAATATAAATATATCTCTTCATAAAACAATCTTTGTCTTTGTGAAAATTTCACTATTTTCACTATCGTTTTCTACAAAACTTAATATCTTTCACTGGTTTTACACTTCAGGTGCATGGACTCCTGGTCCAAAAATTTCTCTTCAAGAGATTATAAGTAGAAGTCTATTTTCCTTTCCACTTTGGCCAATCTTTACTTTGTGTACACATTTCAATAGACTTTCTTTCATGATCCTCTTTTTCATAATATCAACTGCTCATAGCATGCAAAATATTACGACGTTGATTTGCTTTTCGGTTCTATTTATTCCAAACATGACATAGCTAGCTAGCTCTTTTCATTGTCAAGTACTTGAACTTTTCATTTGTCATGTTTATTTCTCTTCTAGAGATCATTCATTCTCTTATGGAGATCTTTAGAGATTTCCTCAATCTGGTCATTATCAATTTATGCTCACTTTTCTTTTTGAGGATTCTTATATTTAGAACCAAAGATTCATAAGTTCAAGTACTTGAATGATATGATCTTTTCATTATCTTTATAAGGAATATCTTACTTGAATGATATTAAGAGAAACAAAGATACATAAGTGAATTCCTATAAGGAACAAACTTACGGGTTATGCATGTCAATGACAAAACATATTTACTGTTTCAATTCAACCAATACTAACGAATATATATTCTTTGATCCATGTGTAGATCCATAAGCATGAATATTTTTATAATGAATCATAAAAATATCTAACATGATGGTAAATAATACTTATCTTGATTATTGCGTAGAATCAAATTCTTTGTTGAGTTACGACTTGAGACGGCGTCGGAAAATTGAGAGGCGTTGATTAGGGTTTGGCTCAGGCGGCTAGGATTTTATTAAGTGGCTAGGATTTTATTCAGTGGTTAGTGTTTCGTGCTGATAACGTGTTGTGATTAAAGATAGATAAGAGAGAATTGTGTTGTGTTATTCCATCAATAATAGAGAGTATATATAGGAGTACAAATACTTGGGGAACAAATAGGTTTAGAACTTTCTAGAATATGGGTCTATAATGGCATCCACTAATGAGTTTATAACATAGGGAATGTTTTTTAAAAAATTAGCACAAAATCCGCAGTTATGCGTATTGTCCACGAGGATGAAAATTGGAATAGTCAACAATCCTAAAACTACATGCCTTCCCTTCCTCATTCTCTACTTCCATTAAAAAAAAAAAAAGAATACCATTTTGAATATTCAGGGATCCATTGTATAGTTTATTTTCTCAATAATATTTCGATACTCTGTAGATTATTCCTCAAGAGAAATTTCGTTGCACAGTTAGCTTCTACACAATGTTTTCTCTTTTTTTTTCGTCAATACCCTACACAATATTTTCAACAGAGATATTTGCTAAGTTACTTGGCTAGTATTGGCTCCTCTCGCCAAGATCGCAGGAGGAATGATTCCCTGGTGACCATAGCGTTATACGCTTCAGCTGTATCGGCTTTCTTTGATGCCGATTCCAGCCAGCCAGCATTTTTTCTGAGTGTCTCACTACGGTTTGTTAACATTGTCCAAGTTTTGGGTTTGAAGAGCATTATTTTTTTTGCATCACTTGTAATCTCAATCTCTTCATGGACAACATAATCTTCACGAAGCATGTTTAATACTAGGTTGCTTCCCTATGGCACTTGCAGCAATAGTCATGCAATGTTGGATTGGTAATGAAGTTAAGATAGCTCTAAAGACTATGGGACTAACATTCATATAACCAGTTTTACAAAAAGGAGTTCGATTTAGATTCTTCAGTATACAAAACATTCTGCTGAAGATGAGCATTACTACACTCATTACTCCTATTTCAGAAATCTTAAATTCCATGGCAAGTCTTTACTTGTTGGTGGTTGGAAGGCCAGAAGGAATCTTCCGGTACACCTCTCGTAAACTCTTCCACCTACTGTCCTCTAATGCCTCGCAATGCGGATTTACCCTAGACGTCCAATGAGCACAAGGCGCAGCTAAATCACATACATAGCAGTAGCACTACACACACACACATACGCACCATCAAAAAACAAATATTAGACACTTTTGTTGACAAAAGCCCTTGATTCTCTAGACTTATAGAGAATCTATCTTACCTGTTTACAATGTGTTGCGTGGTGCGTTGATCCAAATGGGAATTTCGAACAGAGATGCCTTGAATGTGGGTAATCTCTACAAGCCACCTAAAGTAGCACCACATATTCCATTAACAACGAGAGACATAAACCCTAAATCACAAACTGATTGTAAATCCCCAAACTTTACAGGAAATTAACAACGAGAGTCATAAACCCTAAATCACAAATTGAGAGTAGATCCTCAAACTTTACAGGAAATTAACAACGAGAGACATAAACCCTAAATCACAAATTGTGTGTAAATCCCTAAACTTTAAAGGAAATTAAAAGTACCCAAGAGTCTTTATAATCAAACCTGGCCTTTCTCATGGATAATCTCCACTTCGTTATCGTTTTCAGGGTTATCGGAGAAAGAGAGCTTCGTTGCGTCAAAGGACTCGTTAGGATCAAAATCGAGGATAAAGCAATCCTCTTTCTCCTCGAAGATCTTCATATCTTGTCTCGTTTTAAGACAGAATATACCTCTGATAGGTGTTCCCTCGTCTTCTTCGTTCTCGGTAAGTTTCTTTCTTCTCTTGTTCGTCGTCTTCTTCTTTGACTCCCATAGATCTGGGGTTATGTCCACAACTTCTGTTTCTGTTCGCTTAATCACCATTTTCGGCTATAAAGTTTCGATTTTTTTTTTGAGAGAATGTTTCAGAGAATTCAAAGTGACCGTTGCGCCTCCACTACACTTAGAGATTTGAGTCTTGAGAAGCAGCGATGGCGATTTTGATTTGATTTCATTTCGAATTTAATATTATTTTATTTATTTTGAATAAATCAAGCAGATGAAAATGGGTCGAAATTAGCCCAATAGTTAGCGCAGAACTGACTTCTGTAGCCAACATTGTGGGTTCGCTTTGTCTATGAAACACAACAAGATACAATACAACTCATTTGTTTTAACATTGTAATTTGTTACATGAATATACGATTAAAGAAATCGATTAAAGTTTTGTGATGGAGACGTACCAAGGAACGGGAAACAAGTAGTACTGTTTTTTTTAACATTTGTACTTTATTAATAGCTTTGACATAGCATATGACAAATCATGTTGGATACATTCTGACAAATAATTATAAATACAAAAAGATGAATATTGAGTTTGTCCTATATGAGCTAGTCCATCGGCTATAACATTATGCTGTCTTTTTATATGAGCAAAGTGAACACCTGCAAATAGCTTACGCTAATGATCAATATCGTGGAATAAGTTTTCCATTGCTATGTCTGAACGGTGATGTAGTAGTAGCTCCACTAATAGATTTGAGTCGCTTTCGAAAATTATCCGATGATAACCTCGAGGCCAAGTTGTTTGCAAAGCAAGAAAGAGACTAAAATCTTCGACTTCGAGAGCCGAGTTAGCTTTTGGTAGGAAGGAAGAAGCCGCCAAACGAATTCACTGTGGGCGTTACGAATGATCCATCTTGAACCTGTTTGTGGAATGGAATAGTGATAAGTTGTATCATGATTACATTTAGCCCACCTTGCGGCGGTGGTGACCAGAATGCTATGGATGAGATTGGTGATGATTGTTGAGAGGTAGACGTTTTTGGAGAAGATTTATTTGCCAAAATCCATTCTATAGCTTCAACTTGAGCACATCGTCTAACATTGAAGATACGATTGTTTCTCGCCTTCCAAAGGCTCCACGTAGTCCAAAACGGGATGGTTCCTTTTGCTGATCTACTTGTGGAATTATTGGAAAAAGAAAGTAATGTTTGGAAGTTTTCATCTAGGTTGTGAATTGGGGGTGAAAGATGAAATGAATTCATGGTATAAGAGGACCATGTATTGATGGCATCGGGACAAGTAAATAATATGTGATTTGGAGTTTCGTGCTCTTGGCAGCATGATTGGCATATCGGGTCAATTGGGATTCCTCGACTTGAGAGTGAAGAGTTTGTACCTAAAGCATGAGACAAAGCTCTCCATATGAACATTTTAAGCTTTGGTACCAAAAAAGATGATCAAATCTTTGTCTTGAGTTCTACATGTCCATATGGAGGGACTATTGTTTTTTTCTCGATTGGGAAGCGAGCCAATATCCTGACTTAATAGTATAAACTCCATCTTTGGTATAGTCCAAGACTTGTTTATCTTCTTTTGGGAACTTGGATATGTACATGTTTTTTATTAGATCATAATCTAACTCATCAATAAGTTGGAGCATGTCCAAGTTCCAAAACTTATGGGTCCATAGGTCCTTGACCAATGTGTTACTATTCAAAGCCACGGGCGTTAACGGTTTGGGTGGGTTAGACGGGAGCCAATTTTTTTTAAAGGCAGGAATATTACCATCACCGATGATCCATCTCAAACCTAATGATAGGAGGTCTCGACCATGTAGCATGAAGGTCCACCCATAAGACGGTTGGGATCTGGAGGTAGCGTGTAAAAAGTCGCCATCGGGAAAATATCGACTCTTAAGAATTGTATATAGCAAGGAGTTAGGGATGTAAATTTACGCCAAGCTTGTTTTCCAAGCAAAGTATAATTCTCAGGGATAACTCAAATTTAAGCCATAGTTGGGCATGCATGAAACAAGGAAGGTTTCCTAGGGAATCATATTATTATACGATTATGAAGCTTAGTTTACATAAATTAAAAATAATTATACATGAATGCCGGTCTTTCTGGTGGTCAACTCTAGCCGACCAGGGGCGGATCTAGAGACAAATTTCAATAGGAGCAAAATGAAATAAATAATAAATTATTTAATTAAAATTGAATAAAAGTGTATTAAATAACCATCAAAACAAATTTTATTATCAAGAAATGAAGATATTATTTGAAATCACTATATTAACTACTAGATTAAGACCATCGCGATGCAAGAATTATTTGATTTATAGTAAATAGTTATGTTTAAAGAATGTTTTGGAAAAAAGCATTCATCTTCTTAATTCAAACCCTAACTTAGATAATTTAGTGGTCAAAGTTATTGGTTCATATGTAATTTGAAAAAGTACAGTCTTATATCTCATATAATTTGTAAAATTTGGAAATCAATAAAGTATATACACTTGATATATGTAAATATGGTTTCAATCATTATTAAAAAGAAATTTCCTAAAATACCACACTATAAAGTTTTGTTTCCAAAAATACCACCAGTTTCCAAAAGCTCCAATTATACCACCAATTTTCAAAAGTTTCAAAAATACCATAAACACAAAAATTGATTTTGGAGGGTTTAGAATTTAAATTTTGGGGTTTGGGTTAACTATTGTACAATTATGGTGTAGTTTTAGGGAGTAAAGGGTAGTTTTAGAGTTTAGTTTTGAATATTTAAAGTTATTTAAATTTTGTGGTATTTTTGGAACTTTTGGAAATAAGTGGTATTTTTGGAACTTTTGAAAATTGATGGTAGTTTTGGAAACAAAACTTTAAAATATTTTGTGGTATTTTTGGAAATGTGATATAATAACTACATCATTCTTATATGTTTTGACGATCCTTCTTTGATGTTATTTCGTTAACTTTAAACATGTAATAACATATTACTAACCAAAATTTTTTTATCTTTGATTTCTCCTTGATCTTGTTCTCCTTTTCTCTATTGTCAATTATTTTGTGTTTCCTATATATATATATATATATATATACATATGTTAAACCTCTACATATATATAACGATAGAAATATTGTCGTTTCTATTTCTAATTGCTACTACCAAATCAGGAAGGCTAACCTTGTACACACTTGTACGCTGTATACAAGGAATGGTTATAAAGATAAGCTGACATCCAAGATAATTGCTTATGTGTATAAATCAAAATATGGGGATCCTTCTTCGGGGCCACAGCCAATGGATTTGCAACAATTTATCTTGGAAAAGCTTGGTGTCACAACCTCAATTGTAGAAGTAAGAGGTAATGAAGTGGACTTGTATTCATCTCTTCCTGAGTATTTCAGGTTGCTCAAGCTTGCTAATCCACGTACCATCACTGATTTGGTCACTGAGAAAGATGAGGATGATCTGGACATGTTTTTGTATTGTTTTCTTGCTTTTGGAGAATCCATTCGGGGCTTTAAGATGTTATAAGAGTTATTGTATTAGATGGTACATATTTGAGTGGCAAGTACCAAGGTGTTTTACTTATTGCTAGTGGCCAAGACGCAAATTATCAGGTGTTTCCTCTTGCCTTTGCTATAGTTGATGGCAAGAATGATGCTGCTTGGACATGGTTCTTGAAGAAGGTGGAAATGATTATCCGACTTTGACAATAATTTCGGATAGGCACCAATCTATCTACAAAACTAAGAGTGAGATCTATCCACAAGCATATCATGAGGTATGTTTAGTTTTGAATATTTAAAGTTATAAATTTGGTGGTATTTTTGGAACTTTTGGAAATAAGTGGTATTTTTGGAACTTTTGAAAATTGATGGTAGTTTTGGAAACAAAACTTTTAAAAGTGGTGTTTTTGAGAATTACCCATCATCAAACTATTTGATATAATAACTAAATCGTTATTACATGTTTTGACAATCCTTCTTTGATGTTATTTCGTTAACTTTAAACATGTAATAACATTCCACTAACCAAATTATCTTTATCTTTGCTTTCTCCTTGATCTTGTTCTCCTTTAATCTATGGTCAATTATTTTGTGTTTCCTATATATATATATATACGTGTGTTAAACCTCTACATATATATAACGATAGAAATATTATCGTTTCTATTTTTAATTATACAGTTTGCTATTTTTCTTTCCTAGTTTTTGGTTTATGTTAAATTTCTTTTTATTAAAAATTGTTTAAACTAAATATCTTGTATGACTATTCGTATAGAGATTTTGTGCAATTTTTAAACTTACTTTATGGTTGTTTTTCTTTCCATGTAATTTCTTTTCTTTTGGGTAATTAACAATTTTGATATTGAAAAATTTACATATTTAAATGCACGGCCTAGACTCACTGCCCAGATGCTGGAACGCATGGGAACCTCGACACGAACGATTCTCCAAATACGAACGGCGAGAAACTCTGAGAAAACGAATGATCCGCGACAACAACCGATTAAACTCTCGATTCTCACTCGATTCTAACTTCTTCCTCTCAAAAACCTTTTGATTTCTCTGACCCTCGACGGCTCGCGATCAAACAGATTAAAAAGGTACGAACCTAGGGTTTTCATAAATTAAACCGCGTGAGAATCGCGGTTTTAGCAAACCAAAACCGAAATCTACGACTGGTGTCGATCGACACTACCCAAGGGTGTCGATCGACACCTCCAAATAAAATCGAAACTTTGGAACACGGTCGTTACACATTTAAATTGTGAGAGTGAATGTGAGGATGACATGTATGATTCTTTAGAAGAATCACTTCTCTAATAATATATATAAGGGATGGGTGTATGATAAATTGTCATTAAAGTCAGATATCTAGTGCCGTTTCATTAAAGTTACTAATAATTGTAGGATTTATATGTTGTTAAAGTTGAAACAACCAAGCTTTTTTTTTTTAAATAGGTAAATAATTTGAATCCCATAATTATGAATTTTCAACAATTACTTTCAAAGAACAAACCAGCCAAAAACATAATTCAAATAATTCCAATAAACAGTTCTAACCGACATGAACAATTCCAGAATTCAATAAAACCAACCAAGTAATTCTAGCAACCTAAACACCAGGTTCTACTAGAAAATAAAACACATAAAATCTCTAATCATCCTCTTCATGCGCTATGATTCTCCGATCACACTTTTCATTTACCTGCAACACATGGGAAAAAGAGTTGCGTAAGTATTTCATAAATACTTAGTGAGACGGTCATACCATCTACGGCCTATCACTTAGGCTCAAAGGAAATAACAACAATACCAGAACAACACACAGCAAACAGCAATAACAATAATAATTGACAATTCGATAATTCGTGAAACACCACAAAACTGTCTCTGGTGTCGATCGCCACCAAGCAATGGTGTTGATCGCCACCACCAGGAGACTTGTATCGATCGACACCTGTCGCAGAAACCTTCGGATCGAGCCGCCACCTCTCTGGTTCGATCACGAACAGCGACAATCGATCCACCTGCACCAAAACATAAACAATACAATCCACACGCATATATCAATTTCCACGAAAACGCATTATTATCAAACCAAATCAACCAGAAGCCATGGTCACGTACTCACCTTAGCTTTTCGGGAATTGGAAATTAATCAACAACACAACCAGCACTAATCACAGCCTCAACGAGACAAAAATCTACTGGTTACCCTTCTATATCACTTAAAACTCACCACAAAATTTTCCCTAAACCAAATTAGGATATTCTGAAAAATAGATTCAACAACCAACGCGCTTACTTCAAATAAACGTTGAGGACAGTCCATACCTCAGAATAACGATAGGAAATAGAATTCAAAAACTAGACACGAAGATATTTCGCACTATATATAGATGACCTTCTAACACCCTATGGAACTCCGGCAAAACGCCCTCAAAGTGGTCTGATCACAGATTCGATTCTTCACAGACCTCTCTCACAAAAACAAAGATATCTCTTAGCATACACATCTGATTGACAAACCGATTTGCCTCACGGCTAGCTAAGAGAGAGAAAAACTTACTCATAAAATTTCACGATGATCAGAACTGGTTTTGTCCTCCGATTCTCTTCTCTAACACAATGCAACAAAAATGCATGATTCTCACAAAACAATTCTCTTCCTCAAGAACTCTCTCGAATCTCTTTCTCTCTTCTCTCAATCTCCAAAACTCATGTTTTTCTTTTTGAAAACACGGATGCTCGTCGTAGTAAGCTTAAATACCACGACCTAGGGTTCTCATAACCCGAACCGACCAAATCAAACGGTTAAAAATCGCACCGAATCGAACCCGAAAACCTTGGTGTCAATTGACACACACCAATGCCGATCGACACCCTTGCCCCCCCCCCCCCTACTAAGACTGGATTCGACCTCGAATCCACCAAACCGACTACCACAGCCCAAAATAATCCTAACCCACCGGCCAGCACCACTCGAGACCAACACCATGATCTCAGAGGCTCATATCTAGTCTCATGCTTATGACTATGTTTTCAGGCATCTTTTACTCTTATCTTATTTAAACCTCCCACTCATAGGAACACCATCCTTTGAGCAATCGGAACACAGGGACCACCGTCCCAACACTCATACTGGAAACACCATCCCAATCAGTATAATGGAGAACATCATCTCCAAAAGTATACAGGAGAACACCATCTCCAAAAATGAGTTATTCAGGGACACCACTCCCCTAGAGTAGTAAATCCTAAAACGTTCATAAACATCTATTGACTAAATCTACCTCTTGTTGCCTAACACAATATCCCTAACCCGGAATATCATCACCAAAAACGACCAACCACTGGTCCACTCTAAAACAACAATAAGAATCACACATCTTATAACGCAGAAATATAAGGAACTCCATCTTATAAACCTTAAAATGTATAAATAGTTAAAAACACAAACGAAAAATACTTAGTCAAAAACAATAATAGCACCATGCTAAATCTGAAACCGGAACCACAAAGATAAAAATATGCTCAAGCCATGACCTCCTTGTTGAACTACTTGCTGAACTTCAATTCCATCTTTGCCTCAGGCTCCCAAGTCTCCTCCTCATTACCAGCACAATCCCATAAAACTCTCAACAAGGGAATCTTCTTCCGACGCAACACCTTGACTCTCCTCTCATGAATCCTCACAGGTCTCACCGTCACAGACAAATGAGGATGAAGATTCTCTGAAACCTTAGCCCCCAACTCCTTTGAAGTATGCATGCACTTCCTCAACATAAATACATGAAATACCTTATGAAATGTCCTCATAATCGGAGGTAAATCCAACCGGTACGCCACCGGTCCAACTCGTTCCACCACCGGGAACAGACCCATAAACTTTGGACTCAGCTTATTTTCCGAAATAGATCTGTTAGGACTTCGCAACATGGCCATCTTGAGATATACTCTATCTCCGACCGCGAACTCCAACTCTCTCATCCTCTTATCAGCATAACTCCTCTGCCGGTCCTGAGCCTCCTCCATGTTCAGCTTCAAGACACAAATCTTCTTCGTCGTCTCATAAACAAAACTCGCACCAAAAATACTTCTCTCCCCCCACTTAGGTCCAGCATAGAGGTGTCCAACACAGCCTCCCATACAATGCCTCATAAGGAGCCATCCCGATACTCGTCTGAAAGCAATTGTTATACGCAAACTCAACCATGCATAAGTTATCCACCCAGTGACCACCCCAATCCAGAACACACATCCTCAACAAATCCTCCAATGTCTGAATCATCCTCTCAGACTGCCCATCCGTCTGAGGATGAAAGATTGTACTCATATGCACCTTAGTACCCATCTCAGCCAGAAACGCCCTCCAAAACTCATACATAAACTTAGTATTCCTGTCTGACACAATACTAGCTGGCACTCCATGCAGCCTCACTCTAACATCCTGAAACCAAAATATGGACTTTGGTCAGGGGTGTCGATCGACACCAAGGCAGGGTGTCGATCGACATCAATGTTTTCAGTCAAAATTAGTTTGATTTAAAATCATTCGGTTTGTTGCACGGTTTGGAAACGCAGCCCTAGGTCGGGTTATTTAGGGTTCCAGCCGCAAAAGCACGTTTTCCAGAGAAAAAGTTAGTGAGGAAAATTGTGTTTTGAGAATTCAAGAGTGATTCGAGAGGATTTGTGATCCGTTTCTCATAATTCTTTGTTTGTGTTCCTTAAGGGTTCGTTTGTGTGGTATTGTGGGCGAGTTCTCGATGATTTCCTACGAGTTTCATCGCTGATTCGTCGCTGTTCAATTCCTCTTTCCTTTTCAATCCGCGTAATCGAGGTAAGTGCACGATCGTGGATATGGGAGTAGGTTATTAGGAATTTGGAATGATTGTTTATGTGGATTTGATCGTTTCTGTGATTATCTGTGTGATTTGTATGTCTAGAATCGTGTTTGATCTTGCGTGATGAAATGGAATCAGTCGCGTGAGGATTTGAGAGGTGTCGATCGACACCTAGTGATAGTGTCAATCGACACCACTGTTTTATGATCATGAGGATCAAGTTCTGGAATGTAGTGTCGATCGACACCACTTATTTTTAAATGTTGTTTTTGGTCATTTTGTGAATTGTTGTTTGATCGCGTAGAATTGATAATATATTTCCCTTACTATGTATCTGGTAGACGGATGACCGCTCCACTAAGTATTTATTAAATACTTACGCAACTGTCTTTTTCCTTTTTGAGTTGCAGGTAACAGAAATGCGTGATCGCGGAATCAAGGCCCGAGAAGAGGATGATAGGGTGTTAGTTTATTTATTTTGCTTCTAGTGAACCTGGTTTTTAGGTTGCTAGTATTATTGAATTCAGGAAATGATTGGTTGAATTTGATATTTTTGGTTTAATAATTTATTTAATTATTTTATGAGAACTTCCGTGAATTGTTGTAGAGAATTAAATATTTATGGGAATATTAATCCGGCTATTAAATAAAATAAAAAAATGTGTTGGTTGTTTCAATTTGGTATCAGAGCCTAGAAGTTTTTAGGACTTGGTTATTGGATGAATTGGGACTATGTGGATTAATTGTTTATTGGTGTGTAGACAATTAGTAGTCTTAGATCATCCTCTTCGGCCTTTAAAGAGATTTCGCGGTAAGTTGTGTTTTTATTTTTTTGTGACTTCTCGTTTACTCATGTTTTCTTGTCCAGTGTGGTAGATGGATACTGGTGCGAGAGGTTGTGGCAGAGGCCGTGGTAGAGGCCGTGGCCGTGGTCGTAGTCGTGGCCAAGTGCCATAGTCGTCTAGCAGTGTGGTTGCATCCCAGACACATCATGTGGAGACCGCGAGTGAGACCAGTGCCAGTGCCAGTGTGGCTGTTAGTACCGGGAGGGGTGCCGGAAGAGGTGCTGGTGGTGGAGCAGGCCCAGGTGGGGTTGCTGCTCTAGCTCAGGGTCGTGATGATGTGATTGTGGGGCTTCTGATGTAGTTGTTGGAGCGGTTTCCGGCGGCGGTTCCGGCATCGGCTCCAGCAGGACCTCTGGTGGTGAAGGCGCAGCAGGGGGCTGCAGTGGTTGAACAGCCGAAGGCTATGGGTGCTGAGCATCCTCCCTATCTCGTGATGATGGGACAGATGCAGAAGATTAGTACGCCTTTCTTCACTGGCAGAGTGGGGCCAGAGGGGGCCGATGAGTGGCGCTTGCGAGTGGAGCACAATTTTTTATTGATTCGATGTCCAGCAGAGTATCGAGGAGAGTTGGTTGTACACTATCTGAGCGAGGATGCGCATAGTTGGTGGAGATCGCTTGAGACCCGGAGGACTGTGTGGACTTGGGATGAGTTTGTGGGCGAGTTCAACGCCAAGTTCTTCCCTCAGGTGGCTTTAGATCGCCTGCAGATGAGGTTTATGGAGCTGTCTCAGGGAGCGAGTTCAGTTCGGGAGTTTGATACCGAGTTCAACAGACTTGTAGTTTATGCTAGCTGTAGCAGGGATGACGAGCGGATCCTTATGCAGAGGTTCCAGTAGGGACTTCATCTTAGTATTAAGACCCAGTGTCGTGGTTCTATGTACACCTCGAGGGCGGAGCTGGTGGAGCTTGCTGCTTCTATAGAGGAGGATCAGCGCGAGCAGGCTGGTTTAGTGGTTGTTCCACATGTGGCGGTTCCATCTGTGGCTGCTCCTGCTGTTCAGCCGAGGAGACAGCAGCAGCAGCAGCATTCTAGGAGTTCTGCTTCTGGGAAGGGCAGTAAGCCTACGCAGGGTCAGAAAAAGAGGTTCGATGAGGTTACATAAGGCGGCCAAAGTAGTCGTGGTTGTTTCGGATATGGGAGCACTGAGCATCGGGTGGCGAGTTGTCCTAAGAGGGAGGCATCTCGGGATGTCAAGGTTTGTTTCCATTGCAAGAAGCCGGGGCATATCAAGCCAATGTGTCCCAAGCTTCATCTGATGGCAGTGGCGGCAGTTCCGCCTGGGGCTCAGTTGGCAGCAGTGCAGCCTACGGGCCAGATCAGGCCAGTACCGCGTGTTTATGGGCCTTCAGAGGCGGGTCAGCAGGGCATGCGCCAATCACAGGTAAAATTTTAGACTTTAACTTCGTAAATTCTTAGTGGTTGAATTTTGTTTTTGTTCTTCTATTTTTGCATGTGGTGGTAGTTGCTAGGGTTCTCAACGCATGTGAATTGTGTAGGGACCTTATTAGTGGGAGGTTTCGAGTCCCATGTTCTTTTTGATTATGGAGCATCAAACTGCTTCATTACTCTAGAGCATTCCTTGGATATATCGTGTCTGCAGAGGGTGTTTCTGTAGATCCGGCGAAGATAGAGGCTATTAGGGATTTGCAAAGGCCGAGTAGTGCTACCGAGATTAGGAGTTTCTCGGGTTTAGCAGGTTATTATCGGAGATTCCTCAAGGGTTTTGCGAGTATGGCGCAACCGATGACGAAG
Source organism: Draba incana (assembly GCA_963576765.1). Lineage (NCBI taxonomy): Eukaryota > Viridiplantae > Streptophyta > Magnoliopsida > Brassicales > Brassicaceae > Draba > Draba incana. The sequence goes on from OY755210.1 coordinate 16,491,623, forward strand.
TTAACCGGGAAAGATGTTCTGTTTTTATGGTCGCCGGAGTGCGAGGAGAGCTTTGGGAGACTCAAGGAGATGTTGACTAATACGCCAATAAAGGCATTACCCGAGCCGGGGAAGCCTTATACCATGTACACTGATGCTTTAGGAGTTGGTCTGGGTTGTGTTCTAATGCAAGAGGGTAAGGTTATCACGTATGCTTCGTGGCAGTGGCAGGGTAGCAAGCATAACTGCCCTACGCATGATCTTGAGTTGGGAGCGGTGGTGTTCGCTCTGAAGATTTGGAGATCTTACATTTACGGTGTGAAGGTGCAGATCTTTACGGACCATAAGAATCTGCAGCATATCTTCACTCAGCCGTTTTTGAATATGAGACAGAGACAGAGGTGTGAAGGTGCAGATCTTTACGGACCATAAGAATCTGCAGCATATCTTCACTCAGAGTTTTTGGCGGATTACGAGCTGGAGATCCTTTACCATCCATGTAAGGCTAACCAGGTGGCTGATGCTTTAAGTCGAAGGAGAGTTGATTCGATTCGGGAGCAGGAGGTTGAGGCCTTAGTGGGCGAGATTAGTACCTTGCGGTTATGTGCTATTTCGCAGGAGCCTTTGGGAGTAGAGGTTGTGGATCAGGCAGACCTATTGAGTAGGATCCGAGTAGCTCAGGAGAGCGATCAGGTTTTGGTTGAGGCGTCGAGAGCCAATGGTTCTGAGTATAATGTCTCTTCGAATGGGACTATTCTGGTTCGCGAGCGGGTTTGTGTACCCAAGGACGAGATTTAGAGGCAGGAGATTCTGCGAGAGGCTCATGCGAGCAAGTTCTTTATTCATCCGGGTGCGACCAAGATGTACCATGATCTTAAGCAGCATTATCATTGGGTCGGGATGAAGAGGGATGTAGTTGACTGGGTTACGAGGTGCGATACATGCCAGTTAGTGAAGGCATAGCATCAGGTTCCGGGAGAAAAGTTGCAGACTTTACCCATTCCTGAGTGGAAGTGGGATATGATCACTATGGATTTTGTGGTCGGTTTACCTATATTGAGGGCTTATGATGCGATCTGGGTGATAGTGGACCGGTTGACCAAGTCTGCACATTTTCTAGCCATAAAAAAGACCAATGGAGCTGCGGTTTTGGCAAAGAAGTTTATGCGAGAGATTGTGACGTTGCATGGGGCGCCATCCAGTATTGTGTCAGACCGAGATCCTAAGTTTGCGTCTGAGTTTTGGGGAGTTTTTCAGACAGGGATGGGCACTAGAGTGCATGTGAGTACATGGTATCATCTACATGCCGATGGTCAGTCGGAGAGGACGATTCAGACCTTGGAGGATCTGCTCAGGATGTATGTACTAGATTAGGGTGGTCACTGGTTTGATCATCTGTGCCTGGCTGAGTTTGCGTATAACAACAACTTTCAGGCGAGCATTGGCATGGCTCCTTATGAGGCGATTTATGGGAGACCGTGCAAGACACCTTTATGCTGGACCCAAGTGGGGGAGAAGAGCATTCTGGGTGCGAGTTTTGTTAAGGAAACGACGGAAAAGATCCGTGTTTTGAAGCTGAATATGAAGAAGGCTCGGGATCGGCAGAGGAGTTATGCCGATAAGCGGCGGAAAGAGCTTGAGTTCGCAGTATGCGATCGTGTGTATCTCAAGATGGCTATGTTGAGGGGTCCTAACAGATCCATAGCTGAGAACAAGCTGAGTCCGCGTCTTATGGGATCGTTCCTGATGGTGGAGCGAGTTGGACCGGTGGCATATCTGTTAGAGTTACCTCCTATTATGAAGGCATTCCACAAGGTGTTTCATGTGTCTATGCTGAGTAAGTGACTTCATGAGTCAGAGGAGTTGGTGGCTAAGATTCCGGAGGATCTGCAGCCAGACTTGACAGTTCCAGCAGTTCCTGTGAGGATTCTCGAGAGGAGAGAGAAGGTTCTGCGCCGGAAGAGGATACCGCTGCAGAGAGTCTTGTAGGACTGTAGCGGTACAGAGGATGAAATGTGGGAGCTAGAGGCAAAGATGAAGTTGAAGTTCAGGAAGTGGTTCGACAAGCAGGTCGCAGCATGAACTTACTTTTATCTTTGTGGTTCCGGTTTTGTTTAGCTAGTGGGCTATTGTTGTTTTGGTTCATGTATTTTTCATTTTTGTTGTAACAATATATATTTTTATGGAATTTATAAGATGGAGTTTCCTTATTTATTTCCAGTATTATTATAAGATAAATGGTCCTTATAAGCGTGTGTGGATGACCAGTACGGGTCGTGTTTTGGAGGATATTTTGGGTGGGAAATATCGAGTTTGGTCATGTGGGGCAGATCTAGTCATAGAGGTTTACAGACGTTTTGGAATTTATTACTCTAGGGACAGGGGCGTTCCAAAAAAATCTCATTACAGTAGGTCTTCGGTGTTCTACCTGTGATGGAGGTCTCAGTGTAGTAACATATTTATACATGCCCGGGATGGTGGTTCTCGGTGCAGTATTGTTGGATGCTTATTTATCTGGGACATGTAGATCTCAGTATAGATATCAGGAGACGGGTATGTCTCTTGAAGGGAGTAGAGTTCCCAACATTCTTTTGGAGTGAGTGGCCTACAGAGATTTATTTGAGACAGGTGGATCTCAATATAAGTCTAATGGGAAAGGTTGATTCTCGGTATACCATGAGTGGCTGGTATGACTGTTGCTAAGGATGCGTCTTGAGAACAAGGTAATGAGTTAGGAGTAATAGATGTCTGGTAAAACGTGTGTATAAACATAGGATTAGATACAGGGGTCGGGTGAGGATCCCTGATGCTTTGACCAAGTGGGGTCAAGTTTTAAGTCTTGGATAGACGGTTTGCGGGATTCGAGGTCGAATCCAGGTTAGTGGGGGAGAGTTGTAACATCCCGAAACAAAAATATGGACTTTGGTCAGGGGTATCGATCGACACCAAGGCAGGGTGTCGATCGACACCAATGTTTTCGGTCAAAATCGGCTTGATTTAAAATCATCCGGTTTATTACGCGGTTTGGGAATGCAGCCCTAGGTCAGGTTATTTAAGGTTCCAGTCGCAGAAGCACGTTTTCCAGAGAAAACGTTAGTGAGGAAAATTGTGTTTTGAGAATTCAAGAGTGATTCGAGAGGATTTGTGATCCGTTTCTCCTCGTTTTTTTGTTCGTGTTCCTTAAGGGTTTGTTTGTGTAGTATTGTGGGCGAGTTCTCGGTGATTTCCTATGAGTTTCATAGCTGATTTGTCGCTCCTCTTTCCTTTTCAATCTGCGTAATCGAGGTGAGTGCGCGATCGTAGATATTGGAGTAGGTTATTAGGAATTTGGAATGATTGTTTGTGTGGATTTGATCGTTTCTGTGATTATCTGTGTGATCTGTATGTCTGGAATCGTGTTTGATCTCGCGTGATGAAACGGAATCGAGTAGCGTGAGGATTTGACTCGGCTCAGATTTTCTGCGAGAGGTGTCGATCGACACCTAGTGGTAGTGTCAATCGACACCACTGTTTTATGATCATGAGGATCGAGTGCTAGAATGCAGTATCGATCGACACCAAGTGGGAGTGTCGATTGACACCACTTATTTTTAAAAGCTGTTTTTGGTCATTTTTGTGAATTGTTGTTTGATCGCGTAGAATTGATAATTTATTTCCCTTACTATGTATCCGGTAGACGGGATGACCGCTCCACTAAGTATTTGTTAAATACTTACGCAAATCTGTTTTTCTTTTTTGAGTTGTAGGTAACAGATATGCGTGGAATCAAGGCCCGGGAAGAGGATGATAGAGTGTTAGATTATTTATTTTGCTTATAGTGAACCTAGTTTTTAGGTTGCTAGTATTATTGAATTCTGTAAATGATTGGTCGAATTTGATATTTTTTGTTTAATAATTTATTGAATTATTTTATGAGAACTTCCGCGAATTGCTGAATAGCTGTAGAGAATTAAATATTTATGAGAATATTAATTCGGCAAATATTAATTCGGCAATTAAATAAAAAAAAAAATGTGTTGGTTGTTTCACTCACAATCTCCTTTACATACTTCTTAGGCAAAATTGTTGCTCCATCGGTCTTCTAAATCACACGATCCACCATAACCTAGATAGCAT